>JARQOD010000001.1:991205394-991227192 GCA_033576555.1 Oophaga sylvatica | reverse complement strand
CCCGCCGTCTACTAACCTCCCTAAATCTGACATTTCCCTCTCCGTGGGCGGCACCATAATAACACCCCGGCAGCAGGCTCGCTGTCTGGGTGTTATGTTTGACACCAATCTCTCCTTCACCTCCCATATACAATCTCATGCCCGCTCTTGTCGCCTACACCTAAAGAACATCTCTAGAATCCGCCCTTTTCTCACCATGGAAACAACAAAAACCCTCACTGTAGCATTGATCCACTCCCGCCTGGACTACTGCAACGCTCTATTACTTGGCCTCCCCCTCGCTCTACTTTCCCCTCTCCAGTCCATCCTTAATGCAGCAGCCAGGGTCATCCATCTGGCTAATCTGTACTCAGATGCCTCCACTCTGTGCCGGTCATTGCACTAGCTGCCCATACATTATAGGATCCAATTTATTTATTTATTTTACTTACTTATATAGCGCCATTAATTCCACAGCGCTTTACAGACATTATCATCCCTGTCCCCATTGGGGCTCACAATCTAGATTCCCTATCAGTATGTCTTTGGAGTGTGGGAGGAAACCGGAGAAAAGGGAGGAAACCCACGCAAACACGGGGAAAACAGACAAACTCCTCATTTCTGTCTATCAACTACCTGTCCTCTCCACAGTGCGGCCACCCTACATCTCCTCCCTCATTTCTATCTATCACCCTACCCGTCCTCTCCACCGAGTGGTCCCCCTACATCTCCTCCCTCATTTCTGTCTATCACCTACCCATCCTCTCCACAGTGCGGCCCCCTACATCTCCTCCCTCATTTCTATCACCCTACCCGTCCTCTCCACAGTGTAGCCCCCTACATCTCCTCCCTCATTTCCGTTTATCGGCCTACCTGTTCATTACGCTTCACAAGCGACTTTCGAGTAACATCCGCACTAATCCATACCTCCCACTCCCGGCTCCAAGACTTCTCCCGAGTTGCACCAATCCTCTGGAATGCTCTACCCCAAGAAATTAGGACCAACCACAACTTACACAGTTTTAGGCACTCCCTGAAAACACATCTGTTTAGGGCAGCCTATCATGTTCCCTAATCAAAGTCCTTTTATATATAGTCCAGTCACTATTTCTCTGAACATAATTCTCCTTCAAACTCCGCCGCACCCAGAAGCACCACAAATACTGGCTGGGGAGCAGCTCACGCAGCCTTTATCTACTCTCCATTCTCTCACTATGGCTGGACCATCATTGTAAATAAGCCCCTGTGTTTTGTCACCCCCACCTCATTGTAGATTGTAAGCTCTTACGAGCAGGGGCGTCATTATTTTGCTTTAACTACTGTATTATCTTTAACGTTGTTGGTTATGACTGTTGTCTGTGAACTGCTGAATTGTAAAGCGCTGCGGAATATGTTGACGCTATATAAATAAAGATTATTATTATTAGTATTAATATACCTTTTTATATTCTATGATAGTAAGCCTTATTCTGGAGGTCCTCAGAATAGTGCAGCCTCAGGTCTGATACATCCAGATACCCATGAGACTGAGCTGTACATTTTATGTAATATTCGTCGATGCTGTTACTGTGTTTTACTGGTCCTGGTGATGACATAATTTAAGGCATGTAATAGCGTGGTCCATTGGTCTTCCTCTAGAAATGATCACAGACCTGAGGTGGCTAAAATGGTAGCAGTTTACTTTTCCCTACCTCATAGAAAATGGTGCTGCAAACTTGATAGTTACTGACCTCACATAGAGCAGAAGAGTGGTGGTTGCAGTCACTCTAGGTGTCTCCATTGCTTGACCATTTCAGAACATAACCTGAACAGTATTAAAATACAGTGATAATAACTCCCTCTTGACTTTATCTCTCGGTTTTTCTCACTCAGTTCCAACAACCATTCTAGTTTTGCAACAAACCTGATGATTACAGATCTCTCGTAGAGAAGAGCTTGGTGGTTGCAATCACTCTAGATGACTCTACTTCTTGTCCTGTTCAGAGCACTACTTGAACAGTCTTAAAATACAGTGATTATAACTCCTTCTTGACCTCCATTTTTCTATTTCTCGCCCTCAGTTCTACCAACCATCCTAGTGTTGTATCTAACTAGATGATTATGGAGCATTCTAGGTGGCTCTACTGCTTCACTGTTTCAGAACACAACCTGATCAGTCTCACAAATCAGTGATTATTACTCCCGTTCAACCCTTCTCTGAGTTCACTATTAGCGCCAGAGGACCCTCAGACCTGTGTTACTTCTCAAAGAACTCTGGATATTGTTTCTTTCATACTGCGTATTGGAAATTGACACTGTTTAAAGAATAGGAGAAGTGTAGTTACTTTTCTGGATCTATTACTTGGAGCCTTTCCACAACCAAACCATCCTACCACACTTCTATTTCATCTACTACACCACAAGACTGAATAGACCAGACCACAAGTCTGAGGCTTACTTGCCAACATCTCCATTGGTAAGATATGATTCTTCAAGTCCTACCCTCAAAAACACTTAAAATCTACCATACTGCTCACATTTGAATATTGTTTATGGAAACCTCACCCCTTACCAGTCCAGGAAATACCCACATTTGCTTAGATTGTTTTTAAAACTGGTACAGGAGGACAGAGGACCCTGCCCACGAGGGATCACAGTCTACAAGGGATGGGTGAGGATACAGTAGGTGAGGGCAGAGCTCATTGTGCTGCGATATGGTGGAACTATAGTTACTGTAGGTAGTAGTCTTGTCGGAAAAGGTGGCTCTTCAGGTTTGTTTCGAAGGTTTCCATGGAAGGCGAGAGTCTGATATGTTGGGGTAGAGAGTTCCAGAGTAGGGGTGATGCACATGAGAAATCTTGTATGCGACTGTGGGAAGAGGAGATAAGAGTTGAGTAGAGAAGGAGATCTTGTGAGGATCGAAGGTTGCGTGCAGGTAAATACCGGTAGACGAGGTCACAGATGTATGGAGGAGACAGGTTGTGGATGGCTTTGTATGCCATGGTTGGGGTTTTGAACTGGAGTCTCTGGGTAATAGGGAGCCAGTGCAGGGATTGACAGAGGGGAGAGGCCAGGAAATACTGGGGGGACAGGTGGATTAGTCGGGCAGCAGACGTTAGGATAGATTGGAGGAGTGTGAGAGTGTTAGAGGGGAGGCCAAAGAGCCCTAGGTTGCATAGTCATGGCGGGAGATGATAAGGGCAAGCACAAGTCTTTTTGCAGATTTTTGATTAAGGAATGTGCAGATCTGGGAAATATTTTGGAGTTGTAGTTGTCAGGAAGTGGAAAGGGCTTGGATATGTGGTTTGAAGGAGTTATCAGAGTCCAGGGTTACCCAACGAGCTTGCGGGACTGGGGAGAGTGAGCAGCCATTGACTTTGATGGATAAGTCTGTTGAGGAGATTGAGTGAGATGGTGGAAAGATGATGAATTCTGTTTTGTCCATGTTAAATTTTAGAAATCTAGCGGAGAAGAATGAAATAGCGGACAGACATTGTGGGATTTTGGTTAGTAGGGAGGTAATATCTGGTCCAGAGAGGTAGATATGTGTGTCATCAGCGTAGAGGTGATACTGCAAGCCGTGAGACTTCATGAGATGTCCCATGCTGAAGGTGTAAATGGAGAAGAGCAGGGGCCCTAGGACTGAACCTTGTGGGACTCCAACAGATAGGGGGTGTGATGAGCAGGTTGTATGTGAGTGAGAGACACTGAATGTCCGGTCTGTCAGGTATGATGAGATCCAAGACGGGGCCAAGTCTGTGATGCCAAGAGATGAGAGGGTCTGTAGTAATAGGGAATAATCCACTGTGTTGAAGACAGCGGAGAGGTCCAGGAGGAGGACAGAGTAGTGTAGAAGGCAGAGGACAGGTCCAGGAGGCAGTAGACAGAGTAATGTCACTTGGATTTGGCGGTTAGTAGGTCATTGGTGACTTTAGTCAGGGCAGTTTCAATCAATTGAAAAAACTCTGCATATGAACAACGAAGTGAATTTCCCATTGAAATTAATTGGTAGAGTTTTCCAAGAGTTTTTGAATCAGTTTCCTTTGGAGAATATACAGTCCAGAAAAAGAAATGCCTCAAAAACATATAACTGTTGTATGTAACTGGATGATTACAGCACATTCCTAGAAAATTCTGACTGTTGTCAACTAGGGTCACCAAATGTGCACTACAATCTGCTCACAACTCTTTTCCAGTTTGATGTCCCACATAGTCCCTGCAGAACCATAGCCTCCTCTGGATATTAGTCAAGCACCACTCAACCAATCTTGGTACCTTCTTGGGCTTACATCTGTCATGGCCTTAGCTGACCCCTAGAACTGACACATTTTCAGGCTGACAACTTACTCGGTCTATACTGACCTATCACAGCTACAGCAGATACCCCCTCCGAGGCTGTATCATACCAGCCCCTCACTTACAAGCAGCAGCAAAACTAAAGATCAGCTCAACCTCTCACAATCTCCAAGCATGCCTCACTGATAACCCTTTTCCAATGGACTTTTCATAGAGTGTTAGATGACCCAATGTACAGTGTCTGATAATGACTCTTCAGCGCACCACCTCTCCTGCAATAGACATGACTTTTCAGCCACTGGTAACCTCTGAAGAACAAGTCAACTTTGGCCTCCAGTTCACGGACACTGTCCTGATGGAAAAGCCTCAGGTATAACTCTCTACAAAGATCAATCACATGTTCACTTTACACCACACCACACTCCTCTTGACCCCAAACCACTCACAATATCAACTTCCATGTTGGCATTGAGTCCATCCTGACATGGCATCGCCTCCATCTCTCTACAAGTCAAAGATGTAGGTTCAGGCTGTCATGCCAGGTAGGTATAGGAGGTACACATGAAGCAACTGTACCAAAATCCTAGTTTCTAAGACTCAAAGAGTAAGAAATGGCACATGCTGGTGTGGGAACTTGGTATGTGTTTCACATTTGGGTGTCATGTCATTGAGTCATAATCTGGAGATAAAAATGGGCCTGGCTGCACCCAATTCAATTCTGACTCTCGAAGCCCATAATTTCATGGCAATCTGGAGACTCTAGCAATACCTATAAGAGAATAACATGTTAACTGAAAATTGGGACAAAAGAATAACTTTGACTAAAATTGACAACAATTATTTTCTTTATTTTTAAATCTTCTTTTTTTTATTATCCAGACCAAAGCTGATAAATCGTTTACCACCGAAACCTTTGATGATTCTGTGAGTCTGGTGACTAAGCTCCTAAAAGAACACACCCAGACGTTGGATGTCTCACTATCGTTTAAAACAAGCCCTTCTGATTTGAACGGCACCACAATCGGTGCGAATGCAGGACTAAAACATTCTAAAAATGAAAGTATTCAAACCTTGAAAGAATACTCCCATAAAACGGTAATAATACGAAGCATTAATGGCAATTTATTGTTGAAGTACTGTTTCTTTTTGGTAGAATTAAGGAAAAACTTTCTCAACATTTCTCATGACTATAAAACTACCAAGAATATGTTGTCTTCCCGTCTGGACGAGTCATACGTGTTGTACCCAGAGGTTCATATGGCCATCAAATCATGTGGCATCGCTTGACACTTTTGGAACCAGCGGTAGTCAATCTTGCATGAAAAGTGTACCTAAGGTCTAGAGGGAACGATAGTGGTTAAGTCGTTGGAGGCCTCATGGGCTCTTCAATGGCCCATTCTGGTTTTGTAAGTCAACAGATAGGTGATGTCCACCAATATAGGTTTCCAAAGACAGCAAAGTAGCATATTGTCCCTTGTCGTTTAAATGGCCAACTTGGTAGACAGGTTGAACATGGCCGTATGTGTCCTGATTTTCATCAATACAGGTCATTTATTGCCACCTAATCATAAGCACCATGTTCTTATGGTGCCACCAGCATGGATACCATAAAAACGACAGAATTCAGAAGACCCTGTTCTGTCACAACCATGGTGGAAATACTAAAAGTCTGACTAGTCTCCCGTACAAAGAGCAGACCAGACACTTCCAACATTTAGATTAGAATAAAGGGTAATTGGTGGTCACATCACACGATGATATTGATGGGCGATATCTTTGTTTATCTTTTGCCCTTTCATTGTAGACCACCTTTTTAATCGGAGAGCTCCTAAGACCTCTGGCAAACAGTTTATTTTGCTCATAAAGATTCAGATTGTCATATATTTACCCAACGAAAACATAGTGTTACATGGAAGTCATTGAGATAGGCAATCATTCATGCAACACAGGGCCGGCACCAGTTGAACAGCATGTCTCTACGCTGGATCATAAAAGGGTGTCCCAATTCTAAAAATGGTCCGTACAATATTGTTGGCACCCTCATCTTAATACTTGGTTGCACATACTTTGTAATAAATAACTGCAACCAATCGCTTCCTATGACCATCCACAAGCTTCTTACACCTCTCAACTGGAATTTTGGACTACTCTTTTGTTTTGCAAACTGCACCCGATTTCTCATATGTGAAGGCTCCTTCTCCCAACAGCAATGTTAAGATCTCTCCACGTGTGATCAATGGGATTTAGATTAGATTCAGACTCATTGCTGCCACTTCATAACTCTCCAGCGCTTTGTTTCCATCCATTTCTGGGGGCTTCTTGAAGTATGTTTGGGCTCATTGTCCTGCTGGAAGTGCCATGACCTAGGACACAAACCCAACTTTTTAACACTGGACACTACATTGTGACCCAAAATCCTTTGTGCAAGGCATCATGAAATATGAAGATTACCAAAGCCAAGACACCCAGTTCCAGAGGCAGCAAAACATCTCTGAACCTCCACCATATTTGACTGTAGGTACCGTGTTCTCTTTATTGTAGGCCTCATTCCATTTTCGGTAAACAGTAGAATGATGTGCTTTACCAAAAAGCTATATCTTGGTCTCATCTGTCAACCAGATGCTTTCTCAGGAGGATTTTGGCTACTCACATATATTTTGGCAAACTGCAGTCTAGCTTTTTGTGTCACCAGTGGGGTCCTCCTGGGTCTCCTACCATAGTGTTTCATTTCAGTCAAATATTGACTGATAGTTCATTCTGACACTGATGGACCCAGAGTCTGCAGGACAGCTTAAATTTCTTTGGAGCTTGATTGGGGCTGCTTAGCCACCATTCAGAGTATCCTGCATTGCAACCTTTCATAAATTTTTCTCTGCCGTCCACGTCCAGAGAGATTAGTGTTGTGAATAATCTGGAGGTGACTTCTGAGCTGGGGCTCCCTCCGGTGGTTGCTGAGGGTAATGAACTAATTGCCGAATGGCCTTCAGCTGGCTCTGAATGGTCTGATATAAGTGACCTGAACTTCCTTCAGCCTTGCCGGTAATCAATTGTTCTTCTGGTCTTGCTTGGAGCTCAGCTTGCAGTCCTGCTCTCATTCAGATAAGTGATTTGCTGTTTTTTTTTCCTCTGGTTGGATTTTCTTTGCTGGTTTGCTACTTGCAGTGGACTTCAGCCTGGTCCCCTTTTGGGGTCTGGCGCTGCAATTGTGCTCATTTTGTATTTGCACTTTTGCTCTGTTCCTTTGTCACTTTTTGTTTGCTGAATTGCTGTGTGTTACACCAGAGATCTGATTTAGGTGGTAGAGATCGTGTGATCTCAGTTTTTTTTGTTAATCAGAAGTGTTGGTATTTTTGTCAGGGTTTTTTTGGGTTGCTGTCAGAATTCTTTCCTATTCTTTTCTATCTAGACAGATTGGGCCCCAGCGTTTGCTCATTCTATTTTCTGTCTGTTACATGTTTGGGGGCTTCCTATTTCTTTGGGGGTTCTGCTCCGGGGCAGATAGCTTTCATCTTTCTGCCTTTAGGTGTAGTTATCTCTCCGGCTGTGACGAGGCATCTAGGATCACCGTAGGTACGCTCCACGGCTACTTCTAGTGTGGCGGTTAGTTTAGGGTACTGCAATCCAATAGTTTCCAGCCTCTCTGTTGTATTACTACTTTTGCTATTTTTGCAATTTCTCCTCAGCTACCGAAACATAACAGATTAGTTACAGTGCCATGGATTGTAAACTTCTTGATTATGTTGCTCAACATGGACAAAAAAACATCAAGATCTCTGGAGATGGACTTGTAACCCTGAGATTGTTGATATTTTTCTACAATTTTGGTTCTTAAGTCCTCAGACAGTTCTCTTCTCCTCTTTCTGTTCTCCATGCTTAGTGTGGCACACACAGACACACAGTGCTAAGGTTGAGTCAACTTCTCCCCTTTTTATTGGTTTCAGGTGTGATTTTCATATTGCCCTCACCTGTTACTTGCCACAGGTGAGCGTGAACAAGCATCACTTTGTTTAACCACAATTTTGGTAAGGTGTCAACAATTTTGTCTGGCCCATTTTTGGGATTTTGTGTGAAATTATGTCCAATTTGCCTTTTTTCTCTATTTTTTGTGTTGCTCCAATACACACAAAGGAAATAAACATGCGTATAGCAAAACAAGTGTAATTGCAATAATTTTCTTGGAGAAATGCTTCATTTTCTGAAAAATAAGTCTAAATATTTTTCTATCTACTGGCTATCACGGTACGAAGATACACATCTTTCCTATATCATTTTCTGAAACAATTTCAAGGGTGCCAACGCTTTTGGCCATGACTGTATAGAGCGAGAAGTTACCGTAAATATTTTCTACTTTTCTCTTAGAAAAAACAGTATCTAAGAGTGACCGGAGAGGTGCAGCTCGGAACTTTCCAAATGAGAACTAGAGGCGCCATGGTATCGACGGTTTTCATTGACGACCTGAATAACCTCCCTCCGTTCTACCAAAGGACAGAATATTTTGCTTTTCTGGAGATGTACGGGACGCATTACGCCACCTCTGGAGTCGTTGGTGGGAAATACGATTTGGTTTATGTATTGGATTCCCAGTCTATGGAAACTAAAGGTACGGTAAATGGAAATGTTAGGCTTGTGACTCCGGCAGTCGCAATGCTTCAACTCTCATCACACGCTGACATCCCGCCCGCTTGTGATGGAGGGAAAAATATGGTGGCAATATTGTACATCCACACCAAAAGACATCTTGATTTTAGGAAAAAATGTAAAAAAAAAACCAAGATATATGAACTGAGCTGTACTGACCTGTCATTTCAGAGGTCACCGACCGAACTGTATCGACTTGTCTCGGATTCAATGCTGGTATAAAGGTGGAGGCTAAAGGGATCAATGTTGCAGGTGATGTCAAACCTTCCGATTGTGAAAAGCTTATTTCCAATACAGCAGGTAAGTGTCCCTCCGATTATCCTTCACGCCAGTCAGACACATTTGTGAATATTTTTTGTCTGTTTTTCTTCCTGTTTTAAGGCTTTTTTTTGTTTTACCTTCTTTTAATTTGCGCCCATTTTGTACTCTTTTTTACATTCTTATTCTTTATTCGCCCTTGTGGCTGTTGCTGTAGCATTTGCAATCCAGAGGTTTGCGGCCAAATCGTTTGCGACTTTTTAAAAAGTTGAAAAACTTTTGTAGAACCATATTACATTGCCCCTGTCTGCCCCTTCCCTGGAGTCATTTATTGTACGCCCTAAATTTTGGTGCAAATTTCAGGAGCTGTGTGTGACATTTTAACAGGATCGTGATACTTTTGGCTTTTAAAAAAGGCTAAAAAAAAATTAGTAAAAAATAAAGTGCATTTTTGATTTTGCACAAAATTCACGGACTTGTGTGCACTATTTTAAAGAATTTTGAGCTAATACCATAAAAAAAAAGAAAAAAAGAGATTTGAAAAAATAACGATGAATTGGACACAGATTGGGGTAAGTGAAGCAGAAGACAAACCATGAGGCGGTGAATGGACCTCCAGATAGAAAGTAAAAAACCCGTATATACCCATGTATAAGCCGAGATTTTCAGCCCATTTTTTGGGGCTGAAAGTCCCCCTCTCGGCTTATACGCGGGTGATATACAGGGGTCGGCGGGGGAGGGGGAGCGGGGTGTCGGATCATACTCACCCCTCCGCCGGCGCGGTCTCTGCAGCCCCCCTGCTTCTCCCACGATCTCCGGCTCCTTCCTGCAGCGGTCACATGGCACCGCTCATTAAAGTCATGAATATGCACATATTCATGACTTTAATGAGTGGTAGCATGTGACCGCTGTAGGACAGAAGCGCTGCGGAGAGCGCCGGGAGAAGAGGAGAGGCTGCAGGGACGCGCGGCGGAGGGGTGAGTATAGCTATATTTACCTGTCCCCGGACCACCGCTGCGCGCTGCTCCCTCGGTCCTGGCTGTGAATGATCAGGCAGAGGGCGCGATGACGTGTTAGTGCGCGCCCCGCCCCCTGCCTGATCATTCACAGCCAGAGGAGTCAGACCGAGGGAGCAGCGCAGCGGTGCAGAGAGGACAGGTAAATATCTCAGGTGCCGGGGTCCTGAGCGAGCGGTGACACCGGCACCTGTCCCCCATAGCGCGTCGGTGTCACCGCCTGCTCAGGACACCGGCACCTGGCCCCCAGCGACGAGAGGTGAGTATGTAATTTTTTTTTTTGCAGCAGCAGCATATGAGGCATATACTATGGGGCATAATTGTGCAGCATATGGGGCATAATATGGAGCATATGGGGGCATAATATGGAGCATATGGGGCATAATATGATAGGGGGATTGGAGCATATGGGGGCATAATATGGAGCATATGGGGCATAAGCTGTGGAACATATGGGGGCATAATCTGGAGCATATGGGGGCATAAACTGTGGAACATATGGGGGCATAATATGGAGCATATGGGGGCATAAGCTGTGGAACATATGGGGGCATAATCTGGAGCATATGGGGGCATAAGCTGTGGAACATATGGGGGCATAATATGGAGCATATGGGGCATAATCTGGAACATATGGGGGCATAATCTGGAGCATATGGGGCATAAGATGTGGAACATATGGGGGCATAATCTGGAGCATATGGGGGCATAAACTGTGGAACATATGGGGGCATAATATGGAGCATATGGGGGCATAATCTGTGGAACATATGGGGCATAATCTGGAGCATATGGGGGCATAATCTGTGGAACATATGGGGCATAATCTGGAGCATATGGGGGCATAATCTGTGGAACATATGGGGCATAATATGGAGCATATGGGGGCATAATCTGTGGAACATATGGGGCATAATCTGGAGCATATGGGGGCATAATCTGTGGAAATATGGGGCATAATCTGGAGCATATGGGGGCATAATCTGTGGAACATATGGGGCATAATCTGGAGCATATTGGGCATAATCTGTGCAGCATATGGGGGCATAATCTGTGGAGCATCATATGGGGGCATAATCATTTTTCACCCTAGGCTTATACGCGAGTCAATAAGTTTTCCCAGTTTTTTGTGGCAAAATTAGGGGGGTCGGCTTATACACGGGTCGGCTTATACATGAGTATATACGGTAACTTTCGTTAAATTTAAAAATAGACGATATTGAGAGATGTAAAAAAAAAGCAAACAAAACAGATGAATAACCCAAAACTCCATTAAAAATAAGAGACCATCACAGCAATAAAAAAGCCAAAAATAAAAATAAAGGAAATGAACAAAATAAAATAAATAATTATTGTAAACATATGCCTTCCGAGATATGGGGTAAAACAAAAAAGAATATTAAAAACTGTATAAAAATGTAGTATTGCAGTATATAGAAAGAGCAGTAAGTTTATAAACAAAAACAAAAATAAATGATAAAAAACTAATTTGACCCTCCCTCCTTTTTTTCTTGCATTACTAATAAAATAAAAAATAAACAGTTTTTATCTCCGTGTACATAAACATCCCATATATCAAAATATAAAAAATAATTCTAGACATCCTGAATACATTGGGGATTCCCTAACGAACAGGCAATCCTCACATGTATTCAGGCTGTCTAGCAGCCACAAATCATGCAGCTGCGGCAACAGAAACTAAATCTCGAGCACTTCCAAATACTCGTATGACCCGAGAAACGAGCATACTCGCTCATCACTAGTAATCATACTAACCTGTAAAATCATATTTTCAGGTCATTTTTACCGTACGACAGATATCATAAAGACCAAACCCCCAAAAAATAAAGTGAAATAAAATTTGTTTTTCACTAATTCACTGCACTTTGATATTTCTCCCACTATTCAGTATATTATATAGGAAAATGGCAATATTCACAACTGCAATTGGTCCCACAAAATACAAGCCCTCGTACTGCAATGTCAGCGGAAAAATAAAAAGTTCTGGCTCTCGGAGGAAGTAAGGGAAAAAAGGAATCACAAAAAAAGCTCAGTCATGAAGGGGTTATTATTAAAACGGGCCTATCTCTTGCATAATTTTTTTTTTTACATTTGGCTTAAACGCCGCTGTTCTCCTGAATCCGGCGATGTTTTTCTTTTTTTCCTGCACCTCTCCGTTCCTGAGATATGCCGCCATCTTCCCTGTTCATATATCTAGTCTTGTTAGCCAACTGGGCATGTCCATATAAAGACAGCCCTGGAGGAAAGTTGATGATCACACCCACTTGGCTAAGAAGACCAGATTTATATGCAGTGAAGAATGGGTCATATCTCAGGAACAGAGAGGCGCAGGAACAAAAGAAAAACATCGCCGGATTCAGGAGACAAGCGGCATTTACACCGGGTGAAAAAATTACTTATTTACAGAAAGTGACGGGTTCTGTTTAAACTTTATCATCATATAACAAAATGAAGATTTTCAGACATTAGTCTGGTGTTAGTTTAGGAACGTTCTTTAGCTGTATCAGCTATTCCCTGCAAAAATGCTTTGATATATTCTCAACCCCCCAATATCTCTGCTTTTATACTATAGGAAACACAAAAAGTGACTCGGTGATTGAGCATGTCGTCTCATTTGTGGAGGGAGGAACGATAGATTTTGCAACGGTTATACAAGAGAAACTTTCCCGGAGAGAAACCAACATTGACGTTGACCTCTTTGTGAAATGGGCGCACTCTTTAATAGACGCTCCGGCTGTAATAAAAAGGAAGGTAAAGGAACAGATGATGAAATGAAACATTGGTGGAGTGAAGCACCTCTAATAGAGGCAGGCACACAGCTGCTATGGGGCCCCGGACAGGACAAGGTCCCAGGTTGGAGGGATCTCCCACTGGTGGACATAGCATTGGTGCAACATGTGCAGCTAAACAGGGGCCAAAAAAGTAAAGGCAAAGGCAAATCTAGATTTTCCGGAACCCGGTACAAGAATTTGGTATGCAGACTTTCATCACAAACCTGGACAACCCCTTTGATGATCTTATTATAAATGCAAATTTAATAACCCTTAATTTGTCAAACTGCACAGCACTTTATTAACAGAGCTATGTATCAAGTAAGCTTACAAGTTATGGATTGTTACATGTGTACAGGATGAGAATCAATGCCATAACAGGAATACATCACAAGAACCACCCTCAGTACAAAAATTCTGAAATACAACACCCCAGGAATATATCTCCAGAACCACCAATAGCACATAAATACATCACCAGCACCACCATCAGTACAGAAAAACATCACCAGAATCATTATCAATACAGGAATACATCATCAGAATCACCATCAGTACAGGAATACATCATCTATCATTCTATTATTTATCAATTATCTATCTGATATCTATCTCTGTATGTCCCTAACAAATTAATGCTGCACTCTGAAACGCTATAATAAGTACACATTGAATATATGAAATTGAAACTGCATTACTGCTGTACAGTCATGGCCAAAAGTTTTGAGAATGACACAAATATTAATTTTTACAAAGTCTACTGCTTCACTTTTTCTAATGGCAATTTGCATATACTCCAGAATGTTATAAAGAGTGATCAGCTTAACAGCAATTACTTGTAAAGTCAATATTTGGCTAGAAAATGAACTTTATCCCCCAAAACACATTTCAACATCATTGAAGCCCTGCCTTAAAAGGACCAGCTAACCTCTTTTCAGTGATTGCTCCATTAACACAGGTGTGGGTGTTGATGAGGACATGGCTGGAGATCAATCTGTCATGATTAAGTAAGAATGACACCACTGGACACTTTAAAAGGAGGCTGGTGCTTGGCATCATTGTTTCTCTTCTGTTAACCATGGTTATCTCTAAAGAAACACGTGCAGTCATCATTGCAATGCACAAAAATGGCCTAACAGGGAAGAGTATCGCAGCTAGAAAGATTGCACCTCAGTCAACAATCTATCGCATCATCAAGAACTTCAAGGAGAGAGGTTCCATTGTTGCCAAAAAGGCTCCAGGGCGCCCAAGAAAGACCAGAAGCGCCAGGACCGTCTCTTAAAAGTGTTTCAGCTGCGGGATCGGGCTACCAGCAGTGCAGAGCTTGCTCAGGAATGGCAGCAGGCAGGTGTGAGTACATCTGCACGCACTGTGAGGCGGAGACTCTTGGAGCAAGGCCTGGTCTCAAGGAGGGCAGCAAAGAAGCCACTTTCTCCAGAAAAAACATCATGGACAGACTGATATTCTGCAAAAGGTACAGGCAGTGGACTGCTGAGGACTGGGGTAAAGTTATTTTCTCTGATAAATCCCCTTTTCGATTGTTTGGGACATCAGGAAAATGCCTCATTCGGAGAAGACAAGTGAGCGCTACCACCAGTCTTGTCTCATGCCAACTGTTAAGCATCCTGAAACCATTCATGTGTGGGGTTGCTTCTCAGCCAAGGGAATCGGCTCTCTCACAGTCTTGCCTAAAAACACAGCCATGAATAAAGAATGGCACCAGAATGTCCTCCAAGAGCAACTTCTCCCAACCCTCCAAGAGCAGTTTGGCGATCAACAATGCCTTTTCCAGCACGATGGAGCACCTTGCCATAAAGCAAAGGTGATAACTAAATGGCTCAGGGAACAAAACATAGAGATTTTGGGTCCATGGCCTGGAAACTCCCCAGATCTTAATCCCATTGAGAACTTGTGGTCAATCATCAAGAGACGGGTGGACAAACAAAAGCCTAAAAACTCTGACAAAATGAAAGCATCGATTGTGCAAGAATGGACTGCTATCAGTCAGGATTTGGTCCAGAAGTTGATTGAGAGCATGCCAGGGAGAATTGCAGAGGTCCTGAAGAAGAAGGGTCAACACTGCAAATATTGACTTGCTGCATTAACTCATTCTAACTGTCAATATAAGCTTTTGTTACTCATATGTTTGCAATTATTATATTTCTGTCTGTGATAAAAACATCTGTCAAACACACATAAAAACCAGAGGGCAGCAGATCATGTGAAAATATAATATTTGTGTCATTCTCAAAACTTTTGGCCATGACTGTAGAAGACAAGTTAAATAACGAAGGTACATAACACATAAATTGGCCAATTCATGTGAGCCCAACAACCAGCGACAAGGTGTATCCCTTTGTTGGGACCCTAAGCCTAATATGATTCCTCTCCTGGGCTAAAAGCTTTCAATTATATGGTTAAGGTGGGATCAAGCGCTATTTAAAACAGTCTTAGGCTGATGGGAGGACTGCTCAACCAGAGGGCACATACTATCAAAAAACTGACTGGCACTTACAAACAGAAAAAGACAAGTGTGAACAGGTGCAAGCTAAGAGATCCATTCTATATAACTAAGAAATTAAAGCTGCGCTCTGAAACACTGAGATATGTAAACAATGAAGATATTTAACATGTTTTCCACAGCAGTAATGAAGTTCTAATTTTATATATTTAAAGATAAGAGCTATTTGGGTGCAGAGTCCCCAAGTAATATCAAACCTTCAATATAAGTCCAAAGATCGGAGACAGCACACCATTCAAGTGAGAAAAGCTTCTTATTTAATGGCCCAACATGGCGACGCTACGGTTCATGGGTGGGAACCTTTCTCAAGCTTCTTTCATCTATCTATCTATCTATTATCTATCTATCTATCTATTATCTATCTATCTATTATCTATCTATCTATTATCTATACTATTATCTATCTATCTATCTATCTATCTATCTATCAATCTATTTATCATATCTTCATCTATCTATCTTATCATTTATCTATCTATCTATCATCTATCTATTATCTATCTATCTATTATCTATCTATGTATCTATCTATTATCTATCTATTTATCTATCTATTATCTATCAATCTATTATCTATCTATCTATCATTTATCTATCTATCTATCCATCTATTATCTATCTATCTATCTATCTATCTATCTATCTATCTATCATCTATCTATCTATCTATCTATTATCTATCTATTATCTATCTATCTATTATCTATCTATCTTATTATCTATCATCTATTATCTATCTATCTTATCTATTATCTATTCTTATCTATCTATTATATCTATCTATATCTATTATCTATTATCTATTGATCTTATCTATATCTATCTATCTATTATTCTATCTATCTACTATCTATTTATCTATCTATCTATTATCTATCTATCTATTATTTATCTATCTATTATCTCTCTATCTATCTACTATCTATCTATCTATTATCTCTCTATTATCTACCTATCTATTATCTATCTATCTATTATCTATCTATTACTTCTATCTACTATCTTATCTATCTATCTTATTATACTCTATCTATTATTATCTATTTCTATCTATCTATTATCTATCATCTATTATCTATCTATTATCTTATTATCTATCTATCTATTCTATCTATCTATCTATTATCTATCTATCTATCTATCTATTATTATCTATCTATCTATCTATCTATCTATCTATCTATCTCTATCTATTATCTATCTATTATCTATCTATCTATCTATCTATCTATCTATCATCTATCTATCTATTATCTATCTATCATTAGTTCTACATTAGTCCAATAAATATTGGACAGAGACAACATTTATCTAATTTTGGTTCTAGACATTACCACAATGAATTTGAAACAAAACAATCAGATGCAGTTGAAGTCCAGACTTTCAGCTTTCATTTGAGGGTATCCACATTAAAATTGGATGAAGGGTTTAGGAGTTTCAGTCCTTAACATGTGCCACCCTGTTTTTAAAGGGACCAAAAGTAATTGGACAATTGACTCCAAGGCTATTTCATGGACAGGTGTGGGCAATCCATTCATTATATCATTCTCAATTAAGCAGATAAAAGGGCTGGTGTTGATTTGAGGTGTGGTGTTTGCATTTGGAAGGTTTAGCTGTGAAGGAAACATGCGGTCAAAGGAGCTCTCCATGCAGGTGAAACAAGCTATCCTTAAGCTGCAAAAAACAGAAAAAAACCATCCGAGAAATTGCTACAACTTTAGGAGTGGCAAAATCTACAGTTTGGTACATTCTGAGAAAGAAAGAAAGCACTGGTGAACTCATCAATGCAAAAAGACCTGGGAGCCCACGGAAGACAACAGTGGTGGATGATCGCAGAATACTCTCCATGGTGAAGAGAAACCCCTTCACAACAGCCAACCAAGTGAACAACACTCTCCAGGAGGTAGGCGTATCAATATCCAAATCTACCATAAAGAGAAGACTGCATGAAATTAAATACAGAGGGTTCACTGCACGGTGCAAGCCACTCATAAGAATCAAGAATAAAAAGGCTAGGCTGGACTTTGCTAAAAAACATCTAAAAAAGCCAGCACAGGTCTGGAAGAACATTCTTTGGACAGATGAAACCAAGATCAACCTCTACTAGAATGATGGAAGAGAAAGTATGGCGAAGGCGTGGTACAGCTCATGATTCAAAGCATACCACATCATCTGTAAAACATGGCGGAAGCAGTGTGATGGCTTGGGCATGCATGGCTGCCAGTGGCACTGGGTCACTAGTGTTTATTGATGATGTGACACAGGACAGAAGCAGCCGAATGAATTCTGAGGTATTCAGAGCCAAACTGTGTGCTCAGATCCAGCCAAATGCAGCCAAACTGATTGGTCGTCGTTTCATACTACAGATGGACAATGACCCAAAACATAAAGCCAAAGCAACCCAGGAGTTTATTAAAGCAAAGAAGTGGAATATTCTTGAATGGCCAAGTCAGTCACCTGATCTCAACCCAACTGAACATGCATTTCACTTGTTAAAGACTAAACTTCAGACAGAAAGGCCCACAAACAAACAACAACTGAAAACCACCGCGGTGAAGGCCTGGCAGAGCATCAAAAAGAAGGAAACACAGTGTCTGGTGATGTCCATGAGTTCAAGACTTCAGGCAGTCATTGCTAACAAAGGGTTTTCAACCAAGTACTAGAAATGAACATTTTATTTACAATTATTTAATCTGTCCAATTACTTTTGGTCCCTTTAAAAACAGGGTGGCACATGTTAAGGAGCTGAAACTCCTAAACCCTTCATCCAATTTTAATGTGGATACCCTCAAATGAAAGCTGAAAGTCTGAACTTCAACTGCATCTGATTTGTTTTGTTTCAAATTCATTGTGGTAATGTCTAGAACCAAAATTAGATAAATGTTGTCTCTGTCCAAATATTTATGGACCTAACTGTATCTATCTATCTAATCTATCTATCTATCTATCTATCTATCTATCTATCTATCTATCTATCTTCTGTCTGTATTTGCTGCCATGTTTAGATGCTTGGATTACGGGTTGATATCACTGATCATGTCTGTGTATATTCCCTTTTCTCGCCCCCGGTGCAGCTCTCTCCCATTTACACCCTGATTCCTATTGACCTAAGAGACGCCTACAAGAAGATGAAGAACCTGGAGCGCGCCATTGAGGATTACGTGGACGAATATAACGTGTGTAAATGTCAGCCGTGTAGGAACGGCGGCACGCTGGTGCTGCTGGATGGGGAATGTATGTGTTCGTGCCCGCTGGGGTATCACGGCATCGCCTGCGAGACTGTGGCACACGAACTAGCCAAAAGTAAGTCACACCATCTACATCAATCTCCAAACTAAACGTCTGTGTCCTCTTGTGACAAATGTAATGATTTATTTTATTTATTTACAAATAATAATTTACAATTCTTTGCATTTGCAAAAATATTGTGAACTATCGAAAATAACTTTATAGTTGTCAATTTGAAGGTGAATCCAATTGTGGGGGAAGGGTGAACCCCTCTACTCCCACCCCGTATTTCTACAATTGTTTTTTGGATTTCATCTTATGACGTTCATTGCGCGGTAAAAAATGATCCAGTAACTTTATAGTCCAGGTCAGTACGATGACGGTGATGCTAAACACATAAATCCACAACATACATCACAAAAAACACACAAAGAGCGAACATAAGAAAGTAAAGCGATGCGACTTCCTTCATTCCAAAGTCACATGTGACCGATCACTAATGGATCTGGAAACCCAGCGACGCCGGAGAAAGGTTTTGGCCAATTACATAATCACAGAACTATAAGTAGGTGAGAGTAGAGAAAAAGAGTCTACAAATATAAAATACATAAAGAAAAAGGTGTTTTACAGCTTATTATCAGCCCACTTTTCATCAATCCAGAGTGCTATCCAGGTGTCCGTTTTTACACCCATGTGCCACTTGTTTGTCCATATTTTACACCCATGTGCCACTTGTTTGTCCATATTTTACACCCATGTGCCACTTGTTTGTCCATATTTTACACCCATGTGCCACTTGTTTGTCCATATTTTACATCCATGCGTCTGTTTTTTATGTCCTTGTGCCATCCATATATCCATTTTCTATGTCACGTGTCATCCATGTGTCCATTTTTTACATCGTATGCCATCAATGTGTCTGCTTTTTACATCCATGTGCCATGCTGTGACAGTCTTAGGTACGGGAGGAGAGGCCTCAAACTGTCCCTGGAACTGGGACCCTAACTTTCCCTGTCGCGGGGATACTCTTGATGGTAAAGAGGCCCGAGTCTCCGACCTCACTAAGTCCTTGGTCTGTCCCCTCCCCCAACCCCTGAAACCTTGGACATAAATGTACTGTGAACAATACACAAAAAAACCAAACAGGGATAACAGAAACCCTCAATCATACAAAAGTAGGAGGATGGGGACAGGGAGGAATAAACTAAATGGGAACAGTGTCCGAGAGATACACATATGTACTACAGAATACCTCCACAACAACGTCTCTCCAAACACTCAGCTTAAACACCCAGCACAGGAAGACGAATGTCCAATAGCAACAATGAACTCCTCTTCAGCACAGCATCTCCTAAGAGCAGGGAAGCAGAGCTTTCACTGGAAAGACAGAGAGGGTCTGGCCAGGTTTTATAGGGAGAGGAAATGACCAGAGCAGAAGCAGCTGAAATGGGGATGCGAGTTTCTCACCAGCATAGAAAGGGTTGTTAACCTCTTCAGTTTACCACTTAAAATGTAAATTTGGAATCACCATATTTGTTCAGACGTAAAGAATTATGCTGTCAGGTCATGTTTACTGTGACGCTCAAACAAATAATGGCAGCAAAGTGTATTTTTTCCACTATTTTGCCGCATTTGTAATGTTTTTTTCCTGTTTTTCAGTACATTTTATGGGAAAGTGAATGGTGTCAATGAAAACTATAATTCGACCCGCATGAAACTAAGCCGCCATATGGCCATGATGATGCAGAAATAAATTAGTTATGGGTCTTGGAAGAAAGGGAGGGAAAAGAATTAAGGGTAAAAATTAAACTTGGCCAAAAAGGTTCAAGATTATGCTGCGACTTCCTCGCCGTGAGAGTGGGAGGAAGAGCTGCTATATTAAGAATCTGAACATTGTTTTCTCCTTGCTACTGCAGAAATCGGATCCTTAAATTACTGAGAGAAGTGGGAACTGTCAGTGATGACATATATAGACTTTTATGATCATCCATTTATATTCGTGCCGTCAGCTCTTTAGTGGTTCTTCCTCTTTTGACTCCTGACGTAGCAAAGCCTCATCTTCCTATCTTCTTCCATGGTCTTTCTCAGCTTCTTCCGTCCGTGTGGTCCCTTACCCTGTTGGATAAAAGCACTGACCATCACCATCACCACATGCCATTTGTAGTAGTTGACAACTTCCCATTAGCTTCATTTCCATGTCTCCATGTAAGATGGAACATGACTTGTTACCATATATCAATAATTGTCCTTTGTATCTGTGGTTACATTGACCCATTGTTGAAAGTTAATTTGCTTTTCTATAAATGCTGATCCACCGGTGTCTTCTCATAGAGCCTTCGGAGGAACACCATGGACGATGGGGCTGCTGGAAATCTTCATCATCTTGCGTAGACAACGAAGAGACAAGAACCCGAACTTGTGACAGCACAGATGGAATACCGTGTGTGGGGGAGACCACAAGGAAGGTTCCTTGCTGAAACAACCATGGCTAGGTTCAGCGTTCCCACGATCCCTTTCTCAAAAACTTCAATTCTTTTGCAGAACTATTCAATATACCTTAGATTCCCGTGGTGCTAACTTTTATGTCAATCTATGTGAATAACTCTACTTGGCCATGAGGCTGCGTTCACATCTCTGGGATCTGTTCGAAGCTGTGCAATCCTTAAAATAGCTCATTAGTATCAGATTGGTGTGTGTCCTACACCCAGCACCCAGTGTTTGCAAGTCTTCAGGTTGTAACAAGTAGACATTGTCTGGATCCAGAGTAGCATTGCCTCGTACGCTGTGTAGTGGTCATTCTCGGTTACAGCAGCTCCGATCACATTCACAGCAATAGGAGCTTAGTGGCAGTACCGAGAACGGCCATTACACAGTTAATGGAGCTGGGTTTTATGTGCTTTTTATCTGATTCCTCCCAGACTACATCATAGTCCTGGACAAACCCTTTAATGCAGCTTGTAGAACTTTACTTTCCGGCAGGACTGCGAGGCTCTCCATCGAACCTTATGAGTCAATGTGGTCCACAATTGATCTTACACAGTCGCCCTTTTCTACTGCATGGTACTGACCCTGTTATTATGTATCTGTGGTT
>JARQOD010000001.1:991161828-991205294 GCA_033576555.1 Oophaga sylvatica | reverse complement strand
AAAGAAAAAAAAATGAAGATCAATTTTTATTTCTCGCAATATTCATGAAACCCGCGGTTTGCGCCACCTTGTGGCAAAAAAGCCAACGAATACTACAAGCTAATAAAGGGGAATATCGTTTAAGAAGTCCCAGATGAGGAATCGCGCCCTCGCTGTCCGCTGGCTCTACAGGAGCGCAGCTCATCGGTTATGGCTGCGTTTATTCATGAACCTGCTGACTGTTTCCATCTGATTTGTGAATCTGTATTATGTAACTTTTGTTATTAAGTAACAAAATTAAATTGTAATTTGTCAATAAATGTCCAGTATGTGCAGAGCGATCATACTCACCCGTCTCC
Source organism: Oophaga sylvatica (assembly GCA_033576555.1). NCBI lineage: Eukaryota > Metazoa > Chordata > Amphibia > Anura > Dendrobatidae > Oophaga > Oophaga sylvatica. Next base: position 991,204,956 of record JARQOD010000001.1, on the reverse strand, counting down.
GGCCGTCCGAGCGACTTCCGACAAATCCACATCCATATTCCGGCAAACGGGTTTGGGGTCTTTGCCGTCATCACAGGTTTCATCAGAGTGGTCTCCACAATCATTGTCTCCATTACACAGAAATCTCATTTTTATGCATCGACCTGGGACAGTCCCCAAAAAAAGAAATGACAGATTAGAAGAGTCCAAATATTATGGAAAGTCCCTTCACAGTCATGGATTATACTGGATTAGCAATAGCACAGCGCCACCTGGTGGCCACATCGCTTTACATGCCACATAGGAGAAGACATTTTTCTCACTTGCAGTACCACTTCCAGTACCACTCAAATCCCTGAGCCTCAGTTCATGCACTGATTGTGCTGTAATGGTTTCTGTTTGTGCTTAGGGCTTGCGTGGCCACACCTCCCCTGCTTTTATCAGGGTTAGTGTGTGTACTTGAAATGCTGTCCCCAGCCAATGGCTGAGGGTCAGCTCCTATGTAAAGTTCCCCTGCCCTATGGGCAGGGCTGAGCTACTCACAAAGCTCCTGAACTTTGCTATGTGTGTTGTGTGTTCCTGCACCTCTCCTGTCTATGTTTTGGTACCAAAGTCCTTGCCTTGATTCCTGCTTAGTCCTGTTCCTGTGTTGTGAATGTTTTGGAAATGAATTCTGAGCAGAAGCTCCCTCTGGTGGTTACAAACAGTACTGAACCATTCAATGAGGATTGGCAATCAGGATTCACAGACTGGCTTGATATAAGGGAGGTTCCCTCCCATCATGGTTGCCGGTGATCAATTGTTCTTGTCTCAACTGTGGTTCCTGGTTCACTTAGAAGTTTGCTGAGTCTTGCCTCTTCTTCTGCTTTCAGATAAGATATTTTCTGTTTTTGTTTTTGTGCTTGCCATTTGCATATTTCTCTGCATTTCTGTGAGGTTGGCCAGGTTTCCCCCCCCAGGGGGCTTGGCTCCTCTCGGTGCCGCTGGAGCCACTGTTGTTTGTTCATTTGCCTTTTCCAGTTTTTTCAGTGGCTGCGGCTTAGTTTTGTTACACCAGAGAACTGATTTCGGTGGTAGAGGTCGTGTGATCTCAGGTGTTTTTGCAATTAGTAGCGTTGGCATTTTTTAGGGTTTTTTGGATTGCAGTGAGTATCCTTTCTATCCTTTTCTGTCTATGCAGATTGGGCCCCAGCGTTTGCTCATACTATTTTCTGTCTGTGTCTGTATTTCCTCTTGTCTAACCGCCATTACATGTTTGGGGGCTTCCTATGTTCTTTGGGGATCTGCTCCGGGGCAGATAGCTTTCCTCTTTCTATCTTTAGGTGTAGTTAATCTCTCAGGCTGTGACGAGGCGTCTAGGACCAACGTAGGAACGCTCCACGGCTGCCTTTAGTTGTGGTGGTTAGTCAGGGTACTGCAATCCAATAGATTCCAACCTCTCTGGTGTATTGCCGTTTTTGCCTGCTCTCCTCAGCTACCAAAACATAACATTCCTGTGCCTGTTCTGGAGGCAGTATATCCAGGCCTGAATCCTTTATTCTGTACCTGTCCTGTACCTGACTCTGAACTGTGTCTGCTGTGTTATGTTCCTGGAATCCCTCTGTGTCTGGAGCCTCGCACCCAGTTACTTTGAGTCTCTTGCAACCTGTGTTTCTGCTGAGCATCTACTACTCTGTGCTCTGACTACCATGCGGTGCTAGCTCCAGGCAGGCCCAGCAATCCTGCGATTCTAGCACCATCACGCTTGGGTTCCTTCCTAGGTCCGATGCCCGGAGCCTGACGACTGCAGTCTGGAACCTGATGACCGCTGCCTGGAGCTTGGAGCCTGATGACCGCGGTGGTGCCTGTAGGTCGTGTCGGATGTCCGGAACCGAACGACTCCTGTCTGATGTCTGCCGGTGACCCTGATGTCCTGCCTGCGTCCTGATGTCCTCGTGTTTCCTGATGTCCTGCGTGTGTCCTGATGACCTCGTGTATCCTGATGTCCTGATGACCTTGTGTACCCTGATGTCCTGCCTGTGTCCCGATGTCCTGCCTATGTGTGCCCTGGTGATCCGATGGTGCCTTAGGGTCCACTGGGTGGTACCCTTCTGGGAGATGTGGAATCGGGAGCCTGGCATAGTCATGTTTGGTTTATGTACTGCGTGATGTTACTTTAGTAAACTTTACTTTCTCTATACCTGAAGTTGTACGGTGTAATCAAGTCCTACGTGTCTTTTCCTTGTCCACATGCTCAGCTGCCACAGAACCCCGGTCTCAGCCCTTCCCTAGTTCGGGTAGGCCCGGGTACCCCTCTGCAGTATAGAGGGTCCATATTGCATCCCTGGGCTACACGCGCCCCACGCCGTCGTGGTTGGTCGGCGTAGAGGCGTCTATGGGCTGGGCTGCGCCTCGGTGGCTGCAGTCAATCGTGACACTCCTGTAATATGGGGCAGATCAGAAAGAATCACACAAAAAGCTTTTAGTAGGGGAAGCGAGCAACATATGTAACAATATTGTCTCCATTGAATTCAATGGGCTTTATTAATCTGTATACAGCAAGTTCCCCCTAGTGGCAGCTGAAGATATCCAAAATTTTGAATGCTATGGCACTATGTTGTCACTGGGGGCAGTACTGTTCAGTAGGTCACAGTCTGACCACACTGTGGTGTGATATCCTTTTATTGGCTGCTCTGTAGTTGTCCTTGCTTCTTGCATTGAATTTATTTCTGCAGTTAATTACCTGATGTTTCACATTCAAAGTCATTCCCGCAGTTGAGCACAGATCCTCCGCACGGTTGATCTGACTTACAGCGCTGATATTCTCCCAGTGAGCTCAGACATCGGCCTCCGCCAAACTGGCCGAACTTCACGATGCTCCGTGAGCGGAACTATATACCAGGAGACAAGGAGAGAGACATATATAACAACAGACATGACATCCAGGCCTGGTATGGTATAAACATGGATCACACACATACACTGGGTGGAAAAAAGTATGTGCCCCCTCCAGGAGCTTTTCTGACCTCCAATTCTATACTCATAGACCTTAATATGTGGCTACCCCTCTGCAGATATAAAGGCTCCTGTTTTTCTGAGAAGGACTTCTACAAGATTTTTGGAGGCATCTCTGGGAGCATTGGTGAGGTCAGACCTGATGTTGGGGGGAGGCTGGGCTCACAATTTTTATTCTAGGTGTTGGATGGGCTGAGGTTCGGGCTCTGTACAGCCGGTCATATTCTCCCACCAAACTCCTTCAACCATGTCCTTTTGAACTTTGTGCACTGGGATCAGTCATGGGAAAGAGAAAAAGGTCTTCCCCAAACTGTTCCCAAAAAGCTGAAGGCTCCAATTGTCCACAATGTCTTCATTATCATAATGTGTGAGGGGACTGTGGGGACATCATACTGTGTGAGGGGACTGTGGGGACATCATACTGTGTGAGGGGGCTGTGGGAACAGCATACTGTGTGAGGGAGTTGTGGGGGCATCATATAGTGTGAGGGGGTTGTGGGGGCATCATACTGTGTGAGGGGACTCTGGGGACATCATACTGTGTGAGGGGGCTGTGGGAACAGCATACTATGTGAGGGAGTTGGGGCATCATATAGTGTGAGGGGGTTGTGGGGGCATCATACTGTGTGAGGGGACTGTGGGGACATCATACTGTGTGAGGGGCTGTGGGAACAGCATACTATGTGAGGGAGTTGTGGGGGCATCATATAGTGTGAGGGGGTTGTGGGGGCATCATACTGTGTGAGGGGACTCTGGGACATCATACTGTGTGAGGGGGCTGTGGAACAGCATACTGTGTGAGGGAGTTGGGGGCATCATATAGTGTGAGGGGGTTGTGGGGGCATCATACTGTGTGAGGGGACTGTGGGGACATCATATTGTGGAGGGGGCTGTGGGAACAGCATACTGTGTGAGGGAGTTGTGGGGCATCATATAGTGTGAGGGGGTTGTGGGGCATCATACTGTGTGAGGGGGCTGTGGAACCATCATACTGTGTGTGTGTGGGCATCATACTGGTGTGGGGCTGGCTGTGGAACCATCATACTGTGTGTGGGGCATCATACTGTGTGTGGGGCTGGGCTGTGGGCATCATACTGTGTGAGATGGCCATGGAGGCATCATACTGTGGGTGGGGAACTTTGGGGATATCATACTATGTGAAGTGGCAATGGGGGCATCATACTGAGTAAGTGGACATCATGCTGTGTGAAGGGGCTATAGCGACATCAAACTTTGGGAGTGGGCTGTGGAAGCATCATACTGTGTGACTGGGATGTGGGGCATAATGTGTTGGGGGAACACTTTGGGCATCATAGGTGTGTGTGAACATTATACTATTGAAGGTGCGCTGGTGGCATCACACTATGGGAGGGGCACTTTGGGTGGTATGCTGTGTTAGGGGCATTGTGGAGGCATTATACTCTATGTAAGGGGCAATGTAGGGTCACCAATGTGTGTGGGGGCATCACTGTGGCGTCACAAAGCATAAAGGGCACAAAAGGTGTAAGAAACTGTGTGGTAATACTAAGGGACTTCATAATGGAGCATTCAATAGTTCTCCCTCTTTCCAGTCCTCCAGCGTTGGGCGATATGGTCGAGGTTGATATTTACCTTCTGATTCGTGCATGGGTCGCATTCACTCCAATTGCTCCAACTAGTCAGTTCACAGTTTATAGGAGCAGGCGTCTCAGGAGATCTCTGAATCATCCCGAAAAACCTAAAAACAAAGATAATGGGTCTAATTAAGGCTCCGGTAGTACAAGAAGGTAGAAAGTCAAGTCTGTGGCTGCACAGTCACCTTCCACATACGATTCCCTAACTTTACAATTGCCCAGAGCCCTCATCCCAAAGGGGCCCTCAACCTTTACAAGCCAGAAACTACACCGATAATGACAGTCTTGCATAGAGATGAGCGACTTTGACTCCGGGAGGGTCGAGTCGGGTTTCGTGAAACACAACTTTCTCAAAAGTCGAGTCGAACGAAATCGGCCGACTATCAGGAAAAGTCGGAGTTCCGACTGAAACACGAATCCCAATGCAAGTCAATGGGGAAGCAAAGTCGGCAGTGAGTGGAGGACAGTAAACACCTACAGTGCCCATGTCAATGTCAACGACATCAATCATTATTACTTAAGCTTGTCAACCTTAATTTACTTTATAATAATAGTAATGCATTGAAAACTGGGGTTATTTGGCTAAAGTTGTGGGGGGTAGAGCTGGCTCCAGGGTTTCGTGGGCCCCGGGCGAAAGAGTCTCAGTGGGCCCCTTAAACACATACCACAATTCATGATGCTCAAATACGGCAGAGATATATAGGTATAGTACAATGAAAAATACTTCACTTCTTACATTACATGAGTGATATCGATTGTAAATTCTACAATAGCTCAAAAACCGGAAAGTATATTCCTCCATACAGTATTATGTTCACCACATAGTGCGTCATACAGAATAATGAGCCCCATATATTGCTCCATACAGAATTGGTCCCATATAATGTTCCATACAGTATACGATGAGCTCCACATAATGCTACAGTATATGATGGTCACCATATAATGTGCCATACAGTATAGGACGGTTCCCATAGAGTAGAATGACCCCCACATATTGCTCCATACAGTATAATGAGTTGCATATAAAGCTCCATACAGTATATGATGGGCCCCATATATTGCTCCATACAGAATGGGCTCCAAATAATGCTCCATACAGAATAGGCCCCATATGTGCTCCATGTGATGCTCCATAAATAATGAACCCCATATGATGCTCTAGTATATGACGTGCCCCATGGATGATGCTCCAGTGTATGATGGGCCCCATGGATGATGCTCCAGTGTATGATGGGCCTATATAATGCTCATATAATGGGCCCCATTTATAATGCTCCAGTGTATAATGGGCCCCATATATGATGCTCCAGTGTATGATGGGCCCCATTTATAATGCTCCAGTGTATGATGGGCCCCATGGATGATGCCCCAGTGTATGATGGACCTATATAATGCTCCATATATAATGGGCCCCATATGATGCTCCAGTATATAATGGGCCTCATGGATCATGCTCCAGTGTATGATGGTCCTATATAATGCTCCATATATAATGGGCCCCATTTATAATGCTCCAGTGTATAATGGGCCCTATCTATGATGCTCAAGTGTATGATGGGCCCCATATATAATTCTCCAGTGTATAATGCTCCCCATATATTGCTCCAAACATTAAAAAAAATGAAATACCTCTCCTCGCTGGGCACTGCTCTACTCTGGACTCCTCAGCGTCGCCATCTTCCAGCTCTCTGCACTTGGACTGTTCAGGCAGAGTGCTTACAGATGTGACGTCATCACGCTCTCTGACCTGAATGTCACTGTCAGGAAACGCGGAAGACGTCACAGCGGTGGAGCAGGGAGAGGTAAGTATTGCAAGTGCTGGGGCCTTGAGCAAGCAGGGGGGGCCCACTTGGATCGCCCGCCAGGGCAGTGGGATACTTGGTACCTGGCCAGTGTATCAAAGGGATGTGTCACAGCGGCAGTGACCCGGTCCGTGGCTCTGGGCGTCCAATAAAAGGGGGGATTATTTACAGGGGATGTTTAGAGTTAGTAGTAAGGTATTCGTGACGCCACTTGTGGTATCTGGTCAGAGATGACCAGCGCTGCAATGCAGATCCTCTGAGACTGATGGTGTGATGCAGCAGAGTTGGAATAGCTTACCACACAAGTGAAGCTTGTGGTCTCAGGGCAGGTAGATGTTGTATTATTAGAGTAATGGTACTGAGAGATGTAGCTGAGTGTAGTAGGTGACGCAGGAAGAAACTGAGAAAAAATCAGCGGGTTGCAGTTTCCAAAGCTTTACTCACAGTTCTGATGCATGCAGTACAGATGCCCGCTTGGTACCATGTCCTCCAGGTGAGGGACCCAGCAAACCCCCATTTAGATTGGGAAACAACTTTCCAGGACTCCTTTCTATATATGTGTTTGTCTCACTGTGCTGATTTTCCCACCTTCTATCCTTCCAGCACCTTCACAAACAGTATCCCAGATCAGCGGCTGCGAATCCTGTCGGATAACGTCTTATCTCTGCGTTTCCTTGATTCTAAATAGCTACCTCTCCGGCGAAGATAATTGTGGTAATTGTCTGTGATCCCTAAAGTTATCACAGCAGTCGAATTGCTAGCTGAGTCATAAAATTCTCCACTAGGCTAAGGGGTCAAGTTCCCTCTGCGACCTGGTCCCTCTGCCAACAGATCGGGAACGACGGATGGTTCTTGCTCTCTCCATATCCCTAGGACCCCTTCCTCTCTCTCTCCAGAAGCTTCTCTTTCTGCTTCTTTCTCTTCTACTCTCCACTTCTCACTTTCCGGACTGAGCTCTCTCCAGCTCCTAGTCCTCTCTGACTCTCTCTATAGACTCCTTCCTTTTCTCTGCAGCCTCCCTGACAGGGAGCTGCTTCTCTGCAAGTCTGTCTCCTTTCACTTCCTCCTCACGACTTCCTAAAACTCTGTTCTTTGCTTTCTAAAGCTTCACTCCTCCTTGCTACTGACTAACTCCACCCACCCATACACTCTTTACTAACCAGCCTGGGATCAGACCATCCTCCCGCAGGGTACGTCCAGGGTGCCCAGCTGCACTAGTGTGTGTTGGGTGCAGGTGTTAGAGCCCTGGGTGGTGTTCCCTCCTTACCTGAGAGTGAAGTATCACACCTCTGGGTGAGGCGCAATACCTCTGTGGCGACTGAACCCTGAGGGGCGCCACACACTCGTGGGCACTGGCACAGGGCCCCTCATAGTACGCCGGTGTGTCAGATGGCGAGGGGGCCCCCCCCACCTGCTCAGGGCACCGGCACTTGCCCGGGTGCGCCAGGTGGTGACCCTGGCCCTGGGGTGGGGACAGCCCAGTAAGGGAGGTGGAAAAACTGGCATATGTTGAGGAGTAGGCAGGATGTTCAGCAGCTGCAAATGGAGGAATTGGAGAAGTCGGAGTAAGAGGAGGACAAAGCGAGCCATTTTGCTGGCAACCTATGTGTCATCAGGGGAAGGTGGTACAAAATCCTTTGAAACTCATGCATGGTTCATTTTAATGAAGGTGAGATCAGCAACATTTTGGGTCGACAGCCGTGTCCTTCTTTCTGTCAGGATTGAAGACTCTTTCTGATAGCACACTACCAGCAGGGCAAGCAAGCTCCTGTAAGGCATATTGTGCCAATTCAGGCCAGGTGTCCAGTTTACAGGCCCAGTAGTCAAAGGGGAATGAACTGTAAGGGAGAACATCGATGGGGAGGAGAGGTAATTTTGAATCATAGTTAACAACTGCTGTCTCCTGTCTGTTGCAATCGATACAGTATTACCAGTCGTGTGAGCGTAACTCGAGAAATCAGTCCACAACATGGTCATGAAACCCGTCTCCAATGCCACTTCGGCTGTGTGCACCATGAACACCATTTCCATGTTGCCCAGTACGGCTGGTGGTAGAACCTGCACCGCTGCTGTGTGCTGGGAATGCCTCTAACAAACGGTTTACCAGAGTTGCTTGTTTGTTTGCCAATATTAGCTCTAGGTTCTCCTGTGGCATGATGTTCTGTAATTTGCCTTTATAGCGTGGATCGAGGATGCTGGCCAACCAGTAGTCGTTATCCTTCATCATTTTGGCAAAGCGGGGTCCCTTTTTAGGATCCGCAAGACATAATCACACATGTGGGCCAATGTTCCAGGTGTCAATGATGCACTGACAGTGGTGGGTGGAGGAGCACTTTCTGCCAAATCCACATCACCCCAGTCACACACAAACCCTGTCCCTGACCTTGGCAAGCCAACATTTTCTCTTGCCCCCTGAGAAGCATCCTCCTCCCCAAAATAATCATCCCCTCATCCTCCTCCTCCTCTTCTTCCTCCACCTCGTCCAGGACTGGTCCATGAGCAGACAATGGCTGACTGTCATCAAGGCTTCCCTCCTCCTCCTCCTCCTCCGCTGCAGACGCCTGATCCTTAATGCACGTCAGAGTTTGCATCAGCAGACACATAAGTGGGATGCTCATGCTTATGATGGCGTCGTCTGCGCTTACCAGCCGTGTGCATTCCTCAAAACACTGAAGGACTTTACAGAGGTCTTTCAGCTTTGACCACTGTTATGATCTGCTACAAGCACTAAGGAAAGGTGGGTATTCTGTCCCTACAATAGGACTGAGCTGGATCCCTACGATGTAACGGGGACCTGATCCTGCGACCAGACCCGCTAAAGTCCTCAGCTAGTCTGAACGAAGACCTATAGTTGCGAGGGAGGAATCCCTACAAGATCTAGGGACTGGGTGAAAAGATGGACACCTCCTAACAGAAAGTGTAGCAGGGAAAATAAAACAGAAAACAAATACTAAGAGATACTAAGATCTAGCAAAACTGACAGAGTAAAGGCTGGGTCTCACATAACGATACACCAGCGATCCCAACAACGATATGCACTTGTCAGGATCGCTGGTGTATCGCTACATGATCGCTGCTGAGCTGCCAAACAGGCAGCTCAGGCAGCGATCTGGGACAGCGACACTGCGGGTAACATCGCTTAGTTACCCGCAGTGTACCTTGGATACCAGCGCCCTGATGCAGGGAGCTGGTATCCAAGGTACACAGCGGGTTTCCAAGCGCTGCGCGGTGCCTGGAAACCCGCTGTGTACCTTGGATACCAGCTCCCTGCAGCAGTGCGCTGGTATCCAAGGTACACAGCGGGTTTCTAGGCACAGCCCCGCGCCTGGAAACCCGCTGTGTACCTTGGTTACCAGCGGATCGCTGGTCTCCCGCCTGTCACACGCAGCGATGCGTGCCTGTCAGCGGGAAACCAGCGATCAAAAAAAGGTCCTGACATTTCAGCAACGATCAGCGATACCCGGCAGGGGGGCTGATCGTCGCTGAATGTCACACACAGCGATATCGCTGGTGAGCTCGCTGCTGCGTCACAAAACTAGTGACTCAGCAGTGATCTCGGTAGCGATATCGCTATGTGAGACGGGCCCTTAAGGCACCTAAGCACCCGGCTAGCTTAAGAGTAGATAATACAATGAAGTCCAGCAAAGCCAGAAGGGCGGAACCAGACTAAATAGGGTAAAAAGGTCATGTGACCAGCAAAGTGAAACAAAATCTAACAAGAGGGTTCTAACAGTACCCTCCCTTCTAAGAGGATCCTCCGGATCCCCTAGGACTTAGGCTTATCCGGAAACCTCTTGTGAAACGCTCTGACAAGTCTAGACGCAGAAACATCATCCGCCCTCACCCATGAGTTATCCTCGGGTCCATAACCCTTCCAAGCGACGAGGTACTGTAAACTCCCTCTATACCGTCTAGAATTTAGGATGCGGGAAATCTCATATTGCCCGTCCTCCACCACCAGGGGAACAGTGGCCGAGACGTCTCCATCTGAGACCTCAGCTTTTTTCAAGAGAGAAACATGAAACACCGGATTAATCTTCCAGGAGGTAGGAAGCTCCAACTTAACAGCAGATTGGTTAATAACCTGAAGCACCTTAAAGGGCCCTACAAACTTGGGACCCAATTTCTTAGACGGAATCCTCAAGCGCAGATTCTTAGAGGACAACCAAACCATGTCACCAATAGCAAACAAAACCTCTTGTCGTTTTCTATCTAAATACACTTTGGATCTTTTGTTAGCCTCCTGAAGATTACCACGTACATCAGTCCAAACTCTCTCCAAAAAACCAGAAAAATTCTCCTCTTCAGGTACTGTGTAGCCCTGGTACACAATACCAGGAGGATGAGTGGAGAGGTAACAGTTAAGGGCTCTTCATAACATCACGTACACTTCGGACACACCCAGCAGGGGTGTGGAGGGGAGTGATTCATTCAGTCAGATTCCTGTCCTTTGGGCAGAGCAGACGTGTTCAGTCTGAGCCTGTTAGCAGTTCAGAAAGTGGAGGCTAGTACAGGTGGCCTAGTTCACCTCAGCCTAGTCAGAGCTGTGCCCCACTGGAAGACAGACTGAGATATCTATTAAGAGTGTGAGCAAATCGAAGGGCAAAGTGGAAGAGAACAGAGAAGTGCCATAGGTCAAGGATACCTGCACATTGTAACGGTCACTGGGGACCGAAGGATCACTATAGCTTCAAGCTTAGTGGTAAGAAAACCAGAGACTTACCGGACCTTAGGTCGTGGCGAGTAGCCCTGAAGAGTTAGTACGTAACTGGGGTCAGGGGAAGTGAGGACCTTGAGTCTCTGCAGGACAAGATAGGAATTCAGCTTTCTCACAGAAAGGCTCCGACCACAAAACTGACGGGCAGAACAGCTTTGGAATAGCTGGAATTATAGAGGGAACTACGCTTCAAGCTGGTTGGACTCATCATTATTGGACAGTAAAGGAGGCCCCTAACTTGCTTAACCGTTGCCTCAAAGCTCATCCTCCATCAACCCCATCAGCCTCCCTGGGACTGCCTTACCATCTTACAAGTAAAAGGTATGGAGAGACGCTGATGTGTGAGACTGAGTTATTTATTGCATGCCTGCACAATCCCGGCTTTAACTACCGACCTGAGGGAAGAGTCCCACCTGTAGGGGACCCGACATCTAGCTGCATCACCATCCCTCAGAGCTCTACAGCAGCGCTGGTATAAATTACCAGAAGACTACAGGTGGCGTCACGAACTGTAAATATATCTATCCCCTGTAAATATTCCCCAACATACGCCAGACCGCTAGGGCCACAGACCGAGCCACCGCTACCTGTGACAATCCCATAGACTTCTACGGGCTCGGCTCTGAGTACCCCATTGCCCTGGTAATCCACAATTGTGGTGGCGGGTCGACACAAAACTTTGGCGTCACGAACAGGATACGAAACTTGCAGCCTTGCGAGCCCTGTGTGCCTGTGGAGTGTTTTTGTGAAAAAGGACTGTTTGCACTTTTGGCGCCAAAATCGCCATCTTTGTCGCCATATTCGCGCCCTCAGGCGCTGGAGAAGAAGGTGGGCGTACCTGAAAGAGCGCGCAGAGTCTTGGACACGCCCCCGGCTCTGACTCATCGGCAGGTCCTGCAACAGGAAGTGAACGCTCTGACATCAGAGCGCCTGCGACGAAGGTCCTGTTCCCACTGCGGTGCCTGTGAAATAGCAGCGTCTGAAACCGGTAGGCTCCGTTTAACCAAGGGGGCGCTAAGATGTCACAACAACCGGCTGACAGTGCGGCCCCAGCCGGAGGCCCCGATCCCGCACCGCCTGGTATTGTAGCGCTAGATGGAGGTGCAGGCCCTGCACCCAGTCCGGTAGTCCCGATCATGCCACTAACGCTTCCATATATGCCTGGGGCGAAATGGCTACCCCAGTACTGCGGTGAGCCAGGTACTTTAGCAGGCTTCAAGCGGAAGTTATGCAGCATCCTAGAAATGTACTCCATGCCTGAGAGACAGAAAGCTGCTGTGCTAATAGGGCAGCTAACTGGCGCTGCTGAGAGGGAAGTGGAGACTTGGGATACCGTTGATCAGGAGTCGGCACCTGCGATCTTCCTTAAGCTACATGCCATATTTGAAGACCGCACAGAAACGGATCTCCGGATGGCCTTCTATCACTGTTCACAACAGCCAGGTGACAGCATCCGGGACTACGCTTGCCGACTACAGGGAGCCCTGAGAGCCCTCAAGCAGATTAACAATTTAAATGCTATCGATGAGAATAAAATGTTGAAAGAGCAATTTATACAGGGATTGAGATCCCAAGAGGAACGCAGAACTGTAAATTGGTGGTCCTTAGATCATCCGGATGCTACCTTTGATGCCCTAAAGGACATGGCAATAAAAGGGCTGCGGCCCCTGGGCAAACCTGAGGTGGCCACCCAACATCATCAGGGTGAAGTCACTCTGGAACCGGCAGTAACCCCCTGTTCCCCGTTAGTGGCCGAAGCCAAAGCGCAGATGACACCTCCTAGTGAATTGGACTGTCTGCGCTCAGAGGTGCGCCAGCTGACTAAAAATCTGGCCGCTGTGATGAGTGCCCTACAGCTGCGGAAAGAGGAGGAAGGGAAGATCTTGTTAGCTGACTGCCCAGAAGACGTCCCGTGGATGCACCGGAGAAGAAAGAAGACGTCGCCCCCCGGAGGAGGACAACGCCACCCCCAGGAGCGACCTCTGATCAACACCCTCCTCGTCGAGAGATCATCTGTTATCGCTGCAACCGGAAAGGTCATCTGTCTCCACAGTGTCCTTTAAACGGGCAGAACCTGGGTCCAAGGGCCAACACCCAGGAGAATACCCGTCAGGCCCCCTAGACTGGAACCGCAGGTATGTGGGCGGGCGACCCTACCTGTCTATTATTCTAGATGGTATTGCTGTTCCGGCATTGTTAGACACTGGGTCGCAGGTGACCCTAATACCTGATGCCCTATATACCAAGTACTGGTCAATGGACAGTCTTAAACCTCCGAGCCTTGACTTTACCGTGTATGCTTCTAATGGTCTTCCTGTAGAAGTACTCGGGACAAAATGTGTAGATGTAAAAGTGGGCAGAGAGGAATTGAAAGACCAGGGGCTTCTGGTAGTAAAGACTGTAAATGAGGAGAACGGTCTAAATATAATTTTGGGTACTAACATTATCGGTAATTGTTTGGGAGAAGTTGTGTTCTTGCTCCAACAGCTCGCTGAGATTGCCCGACCAAGGCAGAAAGGAGTAATCCAAAGAGAGATCCGGGCCCTGGTGTGTCAGCAGCAAGCGAAGCTTACCGACGGCGAAATTGGTAATGTACGGGTCACTGACTCGGATCCTATTGTGATACCCCAATGAGTGAAATGATAATCTGGTGCAGGGCAGCCATAGGTCTGAGAGGACAGAATTATCAAGCTGTAGTAGAACCCCACCATTCAGAACATAGACCTACACTTATGACTGCTAGAGGAGTAGTAGAAGTGGTGAATGGAAGAGTACCGGTACGGCTTCTCAATTGGGGAGATGATGAGGTGAACTTACCCCGTTATGCAACCATTGCTAAACTTCATGCTGTCGACAATAATTCTATTCTCCCGGCTGAGTCCTTAGACTCCTGTCAAATAGCGGAGGACAATGACCCAGCAACTCAGGTGGCGGAATGGTGTCAGCAGCTCCATGTTGGGACGGACACCACTCCCGCTCACCAGAAGCAAGGGGTATTGCGGGTGGTGCAAGAGTATGCCCAAGTGTTTAGCAAGCACCCACTTGATTTTGGGGTAATTAAGGGAGTCCAACATCATATCCCTACAGGCAGTCATCCTCCCATCAAAGAGCGGTACAGGCCCATACCCCCAGCTCATTATCAGAAGGCTAAAGAAATGTTGCATGATATGAAGAAAGCTGGGGTGATAAGGGATAGTTGTAGCCCCTGGGCAGCCCCTCTAGTTCTGGTTAAAAAGAAAGATGGTAGTATGAGAATGTGTGTGGATTACAGGCAGGTGAACCGCATAACACACAAGGATGCATACCCGTTACCACGTATAGAGGAATCATTAGCTGCTCTGAAAACGGCTAACTACTTTTCTACCCTCGATCTGACTAGTGGTTACTGGCAAGTGGCTGTGGCTGAGGAGGATCGTGAGGAAAACGGCTTTCACCACCCCAATGGGGCTCTGTGAGTTCGACAGAATGCCGTTTGGGCTCAGTAGTGCCCCAGGAACATTTCAGAGAGTGATGGAAAACTGTCTGGGACATCTCAATTTTGAAACCGTGCTGCTATACCTAGACGACGTTATCGTGTATTCCAAGACATATGAGGACCATCTGAAGCACCTGGCAGAAGTATTCGAGTCCCTGTCCAGGTACGGGATGAAGTTGAAACCCTCAAAATGCCATCTACTCAAACAGAAGGTACAATACTTGGGGCACATCGTCAGTTCGGAAGGAGTAGCGCCAGACCAGAGAAAGTCACTGCCATCCAGAAGTGGCCGGAGCCGAAGAACCTTAAGGAAGTGCGACAGTTCCTGGGACTAACGGGTTACTACAGGAGATTCGTGAAAGATTACACGAAGAAGGCAGCTCCTTTACAGGACCTCCTAGTAGGACAATCCTTAAAGAGCAGAAACCTTCCCTTTAATTGGGGTAAAGAACAGGCTGACGCATTCCAAAAGATGAAAGAGATCCTTACAGGTGATGAGATTTTGGCCTATCCTGATTACAGCCAACCGTTCCTGTTGTACACCGACGCCAGTAATGAAGGTTTGGGAGCAGTTCTCAGTCAGAAGCAGAATGGCCAAGAAAAAGTCATCGCATATGCCAGCAGAAAACTCAGGCCAACTGAGAGGAATCCGGAAAATTATAGCAGCTTCAAGCTGGAGTTTCTGGCGCTGGTCTGGGCCATTACTGAAAGATTTAAGCATTATCTGGCCTCCAATCGGTTCACTGCGTTTACAGATAACAACCCCTTAACGCACCTGGAAACCGCCAAGCTGGGTGCCATGGAGCAGCGATGGATGGCTCGGTTGTCCAATTACCAGTTTACTATCAAGTACCAGGCAGGTCGAAAGAATGCTAATGCTGACGCGTTGTCCCGAAGGCCGCATGACTCTGACACGGAAGAAGAATCGGACGACCTGGAAGAAATTGAGCTACCTGCGTTCCATCGAAATGGGGTAGTCCACGAGCATCGAGTCCACAGAAAGCAGTATGGTGCAACATTAAATCCTTTACCCCATCACAGCTGGAAAGAGACTCAGGACAGTGATCCAGTGGTCAGCCGCATCAAGGAGTTGTTAAAACAGGAAGGCTCCTCTTTGGAAAAGGATGCACCTATGTCAGCAAAGCTCCTGTGGAACGAGAAAAGCAGGTTGTTCCTATACCGTGAGAAGTTGTGCAGGAGATACGTCAACCCCAGAACCCATGAGATGGTCTGGCAAATAGTGGTCCCCAAGGCAGACGTCCCAATGGTGTTGGACGCATACCACGATCAAGCAGGACACTTTGGCTGGAGAAAGCTGGAGACCCTGTTGAGATGCCAGTTCTACTGGGTAGGGATGCGCAGCTCCATCGAGAGGTGGTGTCGGAACTGTGGACCCTGTGGTCTCAGAAGAAAGGACTACGGTAGTCAGAAGGCACCTCTACAACCTATCCGGACGACTCGTCCCCTGGAGATTGTGGCCCTGGACCACGTCAAACTGTCGCCAAGTAGATCTGGATACTCATACGCCCTGACCATGGTGGACCATTACTCCAGATTTCTGGTGGTTGTTCCAGTGAAGGACCAGACCGCAGTGACGGCAGCGAAAACCTTTCAAGCAAGCTTCTGCAGACCGCATGGGTATCCGGAGCAAGTATTAACCGATCAGGGACCTGCTTTCGAAGCCGATTTATTCAAGGAATTCTGTCACATGTACGGGTGCAAGAAAATTAGAACAACACCATATCACCCTCAAACCAACGGTCTTTGCGAAAAAATGAACCATATTGTCCTTGACTTGTTGAGATCCATACCGTTGGAAGACAGGAATCGATGGCCGGACTTACTACCTGATTTGGTTGATTTGTATAACCATATACCTGTAAGTTCAACTAACTGCACTCCAGCTTATCTTATGAGAGCAAGGCCTGGAAAACTACCAATGGATCTAGAACTTGGAGTGGTAGAACCGGAGGCAGACGACGCCGTTGAAAACTGGGACGTCAATCGGCAAGAGCAATACAGAAGAGTGCAAATCTGTGTAGAGGAAAGTCTCAACAAGGCACGGGAGAAACAGGAAGATATTTACAACAGAAATGCTCCTGCCAAGCCTTTGATGCCTGGAGAGGTAGTATTAAAAAGAAAAAGGAAGATGCACAAATTGGATAACCAGTGGGAGCAAGAACCCTACGTCATACAAGATTCTAAATATGACAACAGAAAAGTTTGTGTCGTCAGTAAGGACGGAGGAAGAACAACAACCACTGTGTCCAGAGACCATTTGAAATTGTGTCCAGAACCCTTAAAATGTTGTGACAAGAACCCTGTCATCAATCAAAAAGAAAGGAAGGAAGAGGTCATACACACGGATCTGGGAGATTTTCCTGCGGATTGGCCTAGACTGGGAGATGCTGTAATAGTTCCAGTGTTGCAGTTTTATCAGCCACAAGAGGAAGTTTTACCTCCAGTTGTGCCCGTGGTGCCAGTCGAGCCCGTTCAGGAGTTACCCATCCCAGCAACACCTCAACCTGTGGAACCTCAAGAAGGATCATCTGAAGCAGCGCCCCATACTATGGGATCCCCTGGTGAAGCTGACTCACACCGCCCAGCCATCAGTACGCTTGCCAGATCCATAGAAAGATTGAGGCAGTTCTATAGTTTGCCGTTACGCAGTGCAGACAGATCGCAACTTGATATACCTGAAGCTACACCACGTAGATCAGAGCGAACCACCAAAGGGAAGTTACCCATTAGATATCAGCAGTGATTATAACGAATTAATGTGAATATTGTAAAAAGTCTATATATATATATGTGTTTTTCCCTATTATGTCTTATAATGGACTCAGAGGCTGAGGACTGAGCCAGCCCAAAAACTGTATCCTGTAAATAGTTGCACTAAGGTGCCTTTTAATGGTTTCACATGAAGCCTTGACTTACCTCTGAACAGAAAACCCGTGTGGTGTGGCACTGAGTGAGGTCTGCATTCGGATGTCCTGCAGCCCACCCAGGAGCCACGTTGAAGGTTTGGTGCGGGTCCTTCACAAGAATACTGTGTATTTATTGAATGTTTTGATGCCTTAATACTTTTGTATTTTTCTATAATGTTATTGTTTGCAACGTTCAAGACATCCTTACCTCCCGGATGGGACGAATTAATGTTTAATGTTGATGTTTTCATGCATAAACAAAATGTCTCTTTGTATTTTACAGCCCGGGAGTGCTGTCGTTTACCATGGGGGAATGTGTAGCCCTGGTACACAATACCAGGAGGATAAGTGGAGAGGTAACAGTTAAGGGCTCTTCATAACATCACGTACACTTCGGACACACCCAGCAGGGGTGTGGAGGGGAGTGATTCATTCAGTCAGATTCCTGTCCTTGGACAGAGCAGACGTGTTCAGTCTGAGCCTGTTAGCAGTTCAGAAAGTGGAGGCTAGTACAGGTGGCCTAGTTCACCTCAGCCTAGTCAGAGCTGTGCCCCACTGGAAGACAGACTGAGATATCTATTAAGAGTGTGAGCAAATCGAAGGGCAAAGTGGAAGAGAACAGAGAAGTGCCATAGGTCAAGGATACCTGCACATTGTAACCGGTCACTGGGGACCGAAGGATCACTATAGCTTCAAGCTTAGTGGTAAGAAAACCAGAGACTTACCGGACCTTAGGTCGTGGCGAGTAGCCCTGAAGAGTTAGTACGTAACTGGGGTCAGGGGAAGTGAGGACCTTGAGTCTCTGCAGGACAAGATAGGAATTCAGCTTTCTCACAGAAAGGCTCCGACCACAAAACTGACCGGGCAGAACAGCTTTGGAATAGCTGGAATTATAGAGGGAACTACGCTTCAAGCTGGTTGGACTCATCATTATTGGACAGTAAAGGAGGCCCCTAACTTGCTTAACCGTTGCCTCAAAGCTCATCCTCCATCAACCCCATCAGCCTCCCTGGGAACTGCCTTACCATCTTACAAGTAAAAGGTATGGAGAGACGCTGATGTGTGAGACTGAGTTATTTATTGCATGCCTGCACAATCCCGGCTTTAACTACCGACCTGAGGGAAGAGTCCCACCTGTAGGGGACCCGACATCTAGCTGCATCACCATCCCCTCAGAGCTCTACAGCAGCGCTGGTATAAATTACCAGAAGACTACAGGTGGCGTCACGAACTGTAAATATATCTATCCCCTGTAAATATTCCCCCAACATACGCCAGACCGCTAGGGCCACAGACCGAGCCACCGCTACCTGTGACAATCCCATAGACTTCTACGGGCTCGGCTCTGAGTACCCCATTGCCCTGGTAACCCACAATTGTGGTGGCGGGTCGACACAGTACAGCCGATCCCAACTTGGAAAATGACCCAAACGACGGATGTCTCCCAGTACAACAAAAAAAAGGCGAACAACCAGCAGAAGCGGATGTATGGTTGTTAAGAGCAAACTCAGCAAGTGGCAGAAACTCAGACCACCCCCCTTGATTATCAGTCACAAAACAACGCAAGAACTGCTCAACATCCTGGTTTTTCCTTTCTGTCTGGCCATTAGACTCCGGATGATAACCGGATGAAAACGACAAATGAACTCCCAACCTGTCACAAAAAGCGCGCCAAAAATGAGCCACAAACTGAGGTCCCCTATCGGAAACAATGTCAGTAGGAACACCATGTAGTCTGACTATTTCCTTGACAAAGGCCTTAGCGAGAGTCTTAGCGTAGGGCAGTTTGATGAAAGGAACCAAGTGACACATCTTGCTAAAACGGTCCACGACCACCCAGATGACAGTGAAACCCTCAGAGGGGGGAAGGTCAGTAATAAAGTCCATAGCCAAATGTGTCCAAGGTGCACTTGGGACCTCCAGAGGGCAAAGCAACCCTGCAGCAGGAGTATGAGAAGACTTAGATCTAGCACACACAGTGCATTGATGCACTCACTTAATGACTTCCTTCTGCCATCCAGGCCACCAAAAACTGCGACCCACAAGTCTCTTGTGTAACACCCCTTCAGGGCTACCACGGTACGCTGGGTGTTATGGGGGGTCTCACCTCTTTAGGGCGCAGTGCCTCCACCCGAATCTTGATTGGAGCTCTCTCTAGGACTGCAGAAGGACTGTTATCTTCTGCCAGGGACTGATTCGGGAAACCCCTGCCTATAGCTCAGTACACACTCACCCAAAACAGGAGTAAAACAGTTTAACTGGTTTATGGATATGCAGCAGAAATGAAGTGTATTTAAGAAACAACATGCAATACAGGTAACGGTGCTCTATAAAAATCATATACACATCACAACCTAATTCTTTCCCCAACCCTGCAAATATAACATAGCAGGGTTCCCCTTTTCTTGTATTAACAGAGTCCTAACGTTGGGGCCCAGTTGCCGCGGATGTTGGCGCGCAAATTTATAACCGTTGGTGCACTTAGATGCTCACGAAGGTAAATAGTCTGGGGCGTAGTGTACTCACTGTAACGGGCTGGTTGAACCACAAGTCTCGAAAAGGGGCACTCACGGTGTGTCTCAACCGGTTGTAGTTTTCCCTGGACCCCAACTGGGGGCGGCAGGATTCAGGCCTTTATACGGTGGGAGTGCCGGTAGAACTCTCCGAGTCCTTAATGTTGCTTGCTTCACCTGGTGACCGGGCTGCGCTCTCTCCAGATTCGCAGGTATATCAGAGGGGACTGGAACGCTCCGCTCTTTAGAGGAATACAAGTCCACAGCGCTCCATCTTTTACATGAACAAACCACTCTCTCCCTTTCTTTCACTTCCTCACCAGCTTCCTCCCCCAAGTCCCTCCTCCCTCCTATCCCTCCAAGCTGTGTCATCTGACCAAAACAAGGGTCCATGGGAATTGTAGTCCCCCGCAGCTCAGGGAAAAAAACATTAATGTCTGAAGGTCCCTGTTTAACAGCAGCTGCAAAACTCTTCTTAGTGTCTGTAAATCCCAGTATACCAGTAGCTGCTCTGACAGTTCCATGTGCAGGTGTTACATTCTCCCCCTGGTGAGTCATTGAAAGTGTCCCATCACGACATGAGGACTCACCACCTGAAACATGAATGGGGGTTAAGGCATCCTGACTAACACCAAATTTACATGCATACAAACCACCTCCTGGACACATGGAAGATACCGAGAAATAAGGCCAAACAGAATTTGAATTTGGGTGTATCAACCTGGGGACCTCAGTGGTATGTCCCATTCTGTCATAAGTCAACATCATGGGTGGCCTAATGTCCCGCTTGGGACGAGTGTGTACCGAGGGGCCCACCTCCTCAGTCCCCGACTCTTGTCTCTCAAGAACGGGCTCCACCAGGTGAATCTCTTCATTCAATAAATGTCCCTCTTCTGAACTTTCCTCCAATTGTGGGCGGGTGCACTCGCCTCCTGACAAATGTCCCTTTTCTTTGTTTCTACTTCAGGGGTCTGGTTTTCAGGGTCTACGCCCATGGGGCATGAGTCCTCGATCCACCTGTAGCTCCATTGACAGTCAGGTCCCCATTCATCCCCAGACTCGCTGTCACATCCTCCTGAGGCAACTCCAGTCTGGGGTGGGTTTTTACACCTTGGACTTCTCCTATTGCACTGAAGAGTTGTATGACCTCCTTGAGTTGGCAATGGGGGTAAAGGGATGTTTTTTCCCACAGGCAACAGATGATGTCGATGATAGGTTTTAACAGCTCCACCCCCTTTTTCGGGCTTCACTCTGTAGGCCGGAACACCGGGCAACTTCTCCATCACCACGTAAGGGTCAGGACACCACCGATCAGCAAGCTTGTGCTTCCCAGGAAGGCCCAAAAGCTGAATAAGAACTCTGTCTCCAGGTAGTAAAACTTGTTCTCGAACTCTACAGTCGTAGCGAGTCTTATTGCGCTTCCCTGACCGACCAGAGGCCTGCTCTGCCAATTTGTAAGCTTTTGTCAAATCTTCTTTTAGCTGGGACACATATTTTAAGTAGGTCTTCCCATTAGAACGGTCAATGGATGTCCCAAAACTAATATCCACGGGTAGTCGGGCTTTTCTTCCAAACATGAGGAAATAAGGAGAATATCCAGTTGACTCATTTGTGGTGCAATTGTAGGCATGAACCAACTGGCTCACATGCCTGCTCCAGTGTCCCTTCTTCCTGGGATCTAAAGTGCCTAACATGTTCAGAAGGGTACGGTTGAATCTCTCAGGTTGAGGATCCCCTTGGGGGTGATATGGCGTGGTTCTGGATTTCTTGATCCCACAGAGAGCGCATAGCTCCTTGATTAGTCTACTTTCGAAATCTCCTCCTTGATCGGTATGGATGCGGGCAGGCAGCCCGTAATGTACAAAGAACTTCTCCCATAATGTTTTTGCCACAGTAATTGCCCTTTGATCTTTAGTGGGGTAGGCCTGGGCATATCGGGTGAAATGGTCAGTGACCACTAACACATTACTGACATTGCTTTCATCAGGCTCGATGGAGAGGAAATCAATGCACACTAGTTCAAGTGGGCCATCACTGGTAATGTTCACAAGGGGGGCTGTTCTCAAAGGCAAGGTTTTTCTCAACACACACCGGGAGCATGATTTGCAGTATTCTTCAATATCCGCTTTCATGCGAGGCCAATAGAATCGGTCGGCCACGAGACTCGTAGTCTTTTCGATGCCAAGATGTCCATGGTCATCATGCAGGGACTTCATGACCATCTTCCGAAATCGGGTGGGTAACACCAGCTGTCTGCGGACTCCTCCCTTCTGGCCCCTTGTCTCTCGGTATAGTAGCCCATTTCTTACTACTAGCGACTCTAGCTGCCGAGTCAGCAGGACAGACTCCTCTGTTCTTAATGCATTCTTTTCGGGCCTCCAGCCCCTCTTCACCCACCATCGAACTACCCCCACTGACTGATCCTCCTGCTGCGCCATCCTGACTTGATTATGAGTCAGCTGAGGGAGAGAGTCTGGGGTTACATTTGTCACTCGACAGTACGACAACGGGAGCGCTTCGCTAGATGCTCCTAAGAATTTAGCACAGCACTGCAGAGTGAGGGCATCAGTTCGATGTCTATGGCACAGAGTCTTCACCTCAGGGGCAGGGACCTCTATCCATCCTCCTTCTTCTTCCTCATTTAAAGGTTCACTAGGCAGGCGAGAGAGTGTGTCTGCATCAATGTTACTGATCCCTGGTCGATATTTTAAGCTGAAATCATACAGAGAGAGTGCGGCAAGCCACCGGTACCCCGTGGCATCCAGTTTTGCTGTGGTTCTCACGTAGGTTAATGGATTGTTGTCGGTATGAACCACGAAGCGTACCCCATAGAGGTAGTCATGCAGCATGTCCACTACAGCCCATTTCAGAGCCAGAAACTCCAGTTTGTGAGCTGGGTAGTTGCGTTCACTGGGAGTCAATCCTCGACTAATGTAGTAAACGGGACGTAGACAGCCATCATGGTCCTGATAGAGAATCCCTCCTAGTCCGTCGAGAGAAGCATCTATATGTAACACATATGGTTTACTGGCGTCTGCATAGGCCAACACTGGAGTTTGGGTCAAACATGACTTCAGTTTCTCGAATGCCTCGTCGCATAAGGGTGTCCATCTTTCCCCAAAAGGTTCATTAACTCGGAAGTAGTCTCTTTTCCCTGACCTTGAGGGGCGGGCTGTCCCGCCGGAAGGGGGATACCCCTGGGTAAGAGCAGTTAATGGCTTCGCAATCCGAGAGTACTGGGGTACAAATCTTCGGTAGTATCCACAGAATCCTAAAAAGGACCTAAGCTCCCCCAGCTTGGTGGGCTTAGGCCAGTTTACCACAGCCTCCACTTTGGCGGGGTCGGTGGAAATTCCTTCTCTGCTGACTATGTGCCCCACATATTTCACAGTCGTCTGGCAAATCCGGCACTTATCAAGGGACAACTTCAACCCAGCCTCCTTCAACCGATCCAGCACCTTGAACAACCGCTGGTTGTGTTCTTCCAGAGTCTTCCCAAAAACAATAAGATCATCGAGATAAACCAAGACCTCACGTAAGTGCATGTCCCCTACTACTTTGTCCATACATCTCTGAAAAGTGGCCGGAGCACCTGTCAGTCCTTGAGGCAGTCTTTGAAACTCGAAGAACCCAATGGGGCAGATAAAAGCGGTCTTCTCTTGATCTTCCTTTGACATGGGTATCTGATAGTAACCACTCCGGAGATCTAACACAGAAAACCATTGGCTCCCTTGCAGGCAATCTAAAGCTTCATCAATTCGGGGCACAGTGTACTGGTCAGGAACCGTACGTTTGTTCAAAGTACGATAATCCACACACATCCGAATAGCTCCATTTTTTTTTTCGAGCAATCACAATGGGGGAAGCATATGGGCTACTAGACTCTATGATGACTCCTGTGTCTAACATACCGCGTAGATGCTGCCTAACATCTTCGATATCCGCCGGGGCCAATCTTCGGGATCTCTCTCGGAAAGGCTTTTGATCTTTCAACCGAATGCGATGCTCTACTCCTTGGGCGAGGCCCATGTCCCATTCACCCAAGGAGAAAGCCGCCCCCCGCATCATCATGCCGTCGATGACTAGCCTCCTCTCTTCTCCTTTCAGCTCACTTCCTTCAAAACAAGGTCAAGCTTTCAGGCTGCAGTTCCCTCTTCTCCTCCTCCGTCCTCACATAGGCTTCCAGACAGACTGGGTGGATGGAT
Source organism: Oophaga sylvatica (assembly GCA_033576555.1). Classification (NCBI taxonomy): domain Eukaryota; kingdom Metazoa; phylum Chordata; class Amphibia; order Anura; family Dendrobatidae; genus Oophaga; species Oophaga sylvatica. The sequence continues at coordinate 991,180,729 of JARQOD010000001.1, read as the reverse complement.
AGGGTCTGCGAGTACTTTTCTCCCCCAGCTTCACGACACCACTGAGCTAACGTACGGAAAATGTTGGCATTTGTTCCCACTATGACAGGTGTGGGTCTCTCATCTGCCTCTGCCTCCGGGCAGATTAGCGCTATAATGGGTATCTCTTTATCCACTCCAACAACAGTCTCTGGGAATCGTAGTGTCACAGACACGTATCCTCGGTAGGGATAGCTATGTTCACTCAGTCCCCACACCACGAGTCCAGACAGCGGTTTCAGAGGCACATTGGATAAATATCTCTTATACCATCCTTCAAAAATGATGGACACTTGAGATCCGCTATCCAGCAATACTGAACAAGATTTACCATTGATATATGCGGGGACATGCGGGGCTGGTCCCACTAACCCTTCAGGCAGTGTTTTCGATGAGGCACTATTGGATGGGAGGTAGAGTAGGTCTTAGTTGCTGATGGGGCTCAGTATGGGGTTCTACTGGCCCCCTTTCCCGTTTCCCGACTGCCTCGGAGGGAGGTGGGGAGAATGTGAAGAGTTCTTTGAGCTCCACCTCTTTGGACACTGACGAGCTATATGGCCTGGACTCCCACAGACAAAGCACCCTTCTGGTTTCCTACTTTCCACTCTACACAGGTCATCATTCTCTCTTCCTGAAGCCAGGGTCTGCTTCTCGGCTACCTCTGCAGCACTTTGTAACCGCTGTATTGTCTTGGCCTGAGCACTTAACAATTGAGTAATCTGCTCCCCCTGTTTCTCGATGACTTTCAGCAGTTCCCTCTCTCGGCAGTCGGCTGCTGGCTTCAAAGCAACAGTAGTCACCCGAGGGGAGGTCTTCTCTCTTGCGGCCAAAATAACCTCTTCCTTGCGAACTTCCTTAAGCAACTCATGAAAAGAACCAGGAATCTTCTCTTTATCACAAGACCTCATCCGCTGAGCAATTGGATCATGAGTGAGAGCTCCTCGGAGTACTTGGTCCAGACGACACTGATCAACTTCTTTAGGGCTGACTCCACCTTTAGATACTATTCTATGAACCATCTTATCCAATCGGTATAGATAGTCGGACATCTTCTCATCTGGTTGTTGGTAGGTGGTACGAAGTTTATAGAGTAGATCAGTAGCATCTTCAGGGGATCCAAAAGCATCTTCTAAAGCACTCATATAATCTTGATAAGTTGCTAGTGGCTTGCTCCGCCAAGCAGCCTGCACCACTTCCATAGCAGTACCCTTCAAACTTTCTACTATTCTTTGCTTCTTCACGGCATCAGTGCACTGCCACTCTTCTAAGCACAGTAAAGTGACATCCCTCCAAGTATCATATTCTTCTTCTCCAGCAGGGGTGGGGAGGGCACCCGAGAAGGTTCTTAAACGACGGTAGTTCCCTTCTGGCTGCATCTTTGCAAACTGACTGACTAACTTTTCCATAGCGGTCATAAGCACATCAACAGGGGCCGCTGTCTCTTCAGGACTGGTTCTAAGGGGAGTAGAGGGCGGACGTATACTAGTCTTCCTAGACTGAGTGGTTGATTCCTGTTGCCGGGTCTCAACTTCGGACTCATTAGGCCAAATGATCTTCCATTGTCGACCATACTCTGGGGACACGGCTATCATGGATGGGAAGTAATCTTTCCTCAAGATCTGCCCGGTTGAGATCAGGGCTATGGGTAACTGTCCCCCCTTTTCCTTTTTGCGGTCGACCACTTCAGGGTGGGCAAGTTCAGTGAGTCGGTTAACTATTTTCAGTATCTCTTCATCAGATGCATCACAGAGCTCACCACTCACTGCAAAGCTTTGTCTAGCTGTAACATCCATCTCTTCACACCACAAATATACTTCTCGCTCTGTTAAAGTCTCCATAGTAAATACTCCTGTGTTAGTTCTGTATCTCAGCAGTGCCTCCACTGTAACACCCCTTCAGGGCTACCACGGTACGCTGGGTGTTATGGGGGTCTCACCTCTTTAGGGCGCAGTGCCTCCACCCGAATCTTGATTGGAGCTCTCTCTAGGACTGCAGAAGGACTGTTATCTTCTGCCAGGGACTGATTCGGGAAACCCCTGCCTATAGCTCAGTACACACTCACCCAAAACAGGAGTAAAACAGTTTAACTGGTTTATGGATATGCAGCAGAAATGAAGTGTATTTAAAGAAACAACATGCAATACAGATAACGGTGCTCTATAAAAATCATATACACATCACAACCTAATTCTTTCCCCAACCCTGCAAATATAACATAGCAGGGTTCCCCTTTTCTTGTATTAACAGAGTCCTAACGTTGGGGCCCAGTTGCCGCGGATGTTGGCGCGCAAATTTTATAACCGTTGGTGCACTTAGATGCTCACGAAGGTAAATAGTCTGGGGCGTAGTGTACTCACTGTAACGGGCTGGTTGAACCACAAGTCTCGAAAAGGGGCACTCACGGTGCGTCTCAACCGGTTGTAGTTTTCCCTGGACCCCAACTGGGGGCGGCAGGATTCAGGCCTTTATACGGTGGGAGTGCCGGTAGAACTCTCCGAGTCCTTAATGTTGCTTGCTTCACCTGGTGACCGGGCTGCGCTCTCTCCAGATTCGCAGGTATATCAGAGGGGACTGGAACGCTCCGCTCTTTAGAGGAATACAAGTCCACAGCGCTCCATCTTTTACATGAACAAACCACTCTCTCCCTTTCTTTCACTTCCTCACCAGCTTCCTCCCCAAGTCCCTCCTCCCTCCTATCCCTCCAAGCTGTGTCATCTGACCAAAACAAGGGTCCATGGGAATTGTAGTCCCCCGCAGCTCAGGGAAAAAACCATTAATGTCTGAAGGTCCCTGTTTAACAGCAGCTGCAAAACTCTTCTTAGTGTCTGTAAATCCCAGTATACCAGTAGCTGCTCTGACAGTTCCATGTGCAGGTGTTACACTTGGTCTCAGAGATTCCAGGATGACCTGCCAACCGAGAGTCATGACATTCAACAAACAAATCTCTCCTCAGGGTACCAGGCACAAACAACCTCCCATGCGGCGTGTTAGATGGGGCATTCTCCTGTGCTTTAAGAATCTCATCTTCCAGCACGGAGTCCAAAACAGCAATAACAACCCCCTCTTGCAAGATGTTTTCTCCTCCTCCTCAGTACCCACCATAGGAGAAAAGCTGCGAGACAAAGCATCAGCTTTAACATTTTTAGTACCTGGGATGTAAGTAACGGTAAAATTAAACCGTGAGAAAAACAGTGCCCACCTAGCCTGACGGGCATTCAAGCGTTTGGCAGCATCAAGGTAGATCAGATTTTTATGATCGGTGAAGACTTGAACGGGAAATTCCGCTCCCTCCAAAAAATGACGCCAGTGTTCAAATGCGAGTTTAATTGCCAACAATTCCCGATTACCGATATCATAATTTAGTTCAGACTCAGAAAATTTCTTTGAAAAAAAGCACAGGATGTACTCCATCCGTCTTTTCCTGAGACAACACCGCGCCGACCCCCATAGAAGAAGCATCAACCTCAACCAAAAATGGTTTAGTCACATCAGGCTGCATAAGGATGGGAGCAGAGCTGAACCTCTCCTTTAGCAACACAAAAGCCTCAATGGCCTCAGTAGTCCACTGAACCGCATCCGCACCTTTCCTGGTGAGATCGGTCAGAGGTTTGGCAATCACAGAAAAATCTTTTATGAATTTTCTATAATAATTGGCGAACCCCAAAAACCTCTGTATTGATTTCACACCAATAGGTCTAGGCCAATCCTGCACAGCTTGCACTTTCACAGGGTCCATCTCAAAACCTTCACTGGAGACAATGTAGCCCAAAAAACTAAGTCTCTGTACAGCGAACTCACATTTTTCTAGTTTGGCAAAAAGTGAATTATCACTCAGTAACTGTAATACTTCACGCACACTCCTCCAATGAGACTCCAAATCCGGTGAATAAATCAAAATGTCATCCAAATACACAACCACACTTCTGCCGATCAAAGGTCTAAGGATGTCATTAATAAGATTCTGAAAAAATGCCGGAGCACTGGAAAGTCCAAAAGGCATAACCAGATTCTCAAAATGACCCAGTGGAGTGTTAAACGCAGTCTTCCATTCATCCCCCTCCTTCATGCGCAACAAATTGTATGCCCCTCGAAGATCAATTTTCGAGAACCACTTGGCCCCCACTAACTGATTAAACAAATCAGGAATCAATGGCAGTGGGTAAGGATTGCGTACAGTAATCTTATTAATCTCACGAAAGTCTAGACAAGGCCGTAAACCGCCGTCCTTTTTTTAACAAAAAAAAATCCAACCGCCACAGGAGACTTGGAAGGCCTAATGTGACCGGCGGCCAAGCTTGTCTGTATGTATTCCTCCAAAGCCTTTCTCTCAGGAATAGTCAAATTAAATAAACGACTTTTAGGAAGAGTCGCTCCAGGGACAAATTCAATTGCACAATCATATTCTCTATGAGGAGGCAATACCTGCGATTCCTTATCAGAAAAAACTTTCCAAAAATCCTGAATAGGTACAGGTAACTCCCCCTTAACTACAGCAGCAATACGCCCGTTGCAACACTTGTCATAACAATTGGGACTCCAGGACTTAATCTCATTGGTAGACCAATCCAGTACCGGATTGTGCAATTTTAACCAGGGTAACCCCAAAATCACCGGTGAGGGCAAATTATTCAAAACCACCAAATCCAAATTCTCGTGATGAACACCATTAATAGTAAGAGGAAATTCACAGATATGGTGAGTAACATTTTTCAAGTGAGAACCATCCACAGACACCACATTAATAGGGGAAGACAGAAGTTTGGGTTTTAATTTTAGTTTTTCCAAAAATTTCCCATCAATCACATTGAGAGTTGAACCACAATCCACAAATACCCGAAACTCCATTAATTCCTCCTCACCAGCAGTGGTAGCAGAAAGAAAGACACCTTTATTGTTTAAACAAGCTATACGGGCGAAACTGACCTCATTTTTTTTTCTCTCTTTATTCATTCGAAGCGCACAGTTCTTAATGAAATGCTCAGATTTACCACAGTAGAAACACAAGCCCTTAGCAAATCTGCGTTCTTTTTCCCGAGAGTGAAGTGTCATTGCTCCAATTTCCATCGGCTCTGCAATGTCAGTACATTCCTTCTCCAAACTTGGAGCTGACAAGGCAGATTTACTCTCATTAACCCTTGCACGCAGTCTCCTATCCACCCGTATGGCTAATTGCATAGCCTCTTGCAAGTTACCAGGTATAGGATAAGCAATCAGCAAATCTTTAACCCTTTCACTTAACCCTGCAAGAAATAAACTTTTCAAAGCTGAATTGTTCCAGCCCACCTGTGTGGACCACTTCTGAAGTGAGTACAATATTTCTCCACATTACCTGATCCCTGTCTCAAACGTCACAATTCTGTCTCAGCTGATGAAACACGATCCGGATCGTCATATAACAACCCCAAAGCAGAAAAAAAACTATCCACTGATATAAAGCATGGATCACTAGGCTGCAGAGAAAAGGCCCAATCCTGAGGTTCTTTGCGCAAAAGTGACATTATGAACCCTATGCGCTGTGATTCATCACCAGAGGATCTGGGTCTCAAACGAAAATACAACAAGCAAGCATTTTTAAAAGAAAAAAAATCTTGTTGTTCACCAAAAAATAAATCAGGCAAACGTACCTTTGGCTCCACGAAATGTGCTCCAGAACAACTACTCACGTGTTGCTTTATCTCAGCCACCTCCAGAGAAAGTCCCTGCAGGCGTCTGAACCAAATCCTGAACCGACACCATGATGGAAAACAGAAAATCTTTCCTTAGAGATTTTTTTTTTTTTTTTCTTTGGGCTGGACTTACTGTTATGATCTGCTACAAGCACTAAGGAAAGGTGGGAATTCTGTCCCTACAATAGGACTGAGCTGGATCCCTACGATGTAACGGGGAACCTGATCCTGCGACCAGACCCGCTAAAGTCCTCAGCTAGTCTGAACGAAGACCTATAGTTGCGAGGGAGGAATCCCTACAAGATCTAGGGACTGGGTGAAAAGGTGGACACCTCCTAACAGAAATTGTAGCAGAGAAAAATAAAACAGAAAACAAATTACTAAGAGATCCTAAGATCAAGCAAAACTGACAGAGTAAGGCACCTAAGCACCCGGCTAGCTTAAGAGTAGATAATACAATGAAGTCCAGCAAGGCCAGAAGGGCGGAACCAGACTAAATAGGGTAAAAAGGTCATGTGACCAGCAAAGTGAAACAAAACCTAACAAGAGGGTTCTAACAACCACTGCACACCCGACAACTCCATGTCTGCCCTCAAACTGCCTGCCCGTGGATCCTCCCACAAATGCATTACAGCCTGCCTCTGTTCGCACAGCCTCTCAACCATGTGCATGGTGGAGTTCCACCTTGTTGCAACGTCTATGATTAGGCGGTGCTTGGGGAGGTGGAGCGATCGCTGCAGCCTCTGCATACGACTGGAGTCTACAGGCGAGCTACGTATATGCGAGCACAGTCTTCGCACCTTATGGAGCAGGGCTGGTAACTCTGGATAATTATTTAAGAAGCACTGCACCACCAGGTTCAAGGTGTGAGCCAGGCAAGGTATGTGTCTGAGTTTTGCCAGGGCTATGGCCGCCATAAAATTACAGCCGTTATCACTGACTACCTTGCCTGGCTCAAGATGTATACTGTCCAGCCATGACTCAGTTTCTCGCTGCAAGTAGTCGGCCAGTACCTTCGCGGTGTGTCTGTTGTCGCCCAAAGACATCATCTTTAAAACAGCCTGCTGACGCTTACCACTAGCTGTTCAATAGTGGGACATCTCGTGTGCAACACTGGCACTGCGGATGGAGTGCTCGTGCGACTGCGCTCTGTCGACGAGCTTTTGCTTCTGAAGGAGGAGGCTCGAACGCCTACAGCCAACTGTTGCCTATACCGTGGGCTAGGCAGCACTGTCCCACCGCCGCTGTCCCCTGTGGAGCCTGCATCCACCACATTAACCCAGTGCGCAGTGATGGACACGTAACGGCCCTGGCCATGCCTACTGGCCCATGCATCTGTTGTGAGGTGCACCTTTCCACTCACTGATTGTTTGAGTGCATGGACAATGCGGTCTTTCACATGCAGGTGGAGGGCAGGGATGTCTTTTCTAGAAAAGAAGTGCCGACTGGGTAGGTCATAGCATGGGACAGCGTAGGCCATGAACTCTCGGAACGCTGCGCTTTCAACCAAACGGAAGGGCATCATCCCTAATGAGATCAGTTTGGCAATGTAGGGGTTCAAAGCCAGTTTACGCGGATGAGAGGATGAGTACTTTCTTATCCTACTCAGAGTGTCTGCTAGGGTGAGCTGGACTTGAGAGCAGCATATGGGGGAACTAGTGGTGGACATGGCGGACTGAGAGGATGTTGGTGATGGTGGTGGTGATGGCCTAGATTCAGTCTTTCGTTGCAAAAACAGTGTGATTCCCTGACTGCTTTGGCCTTGCGACGACACCTCAACATTTCTTGCTGGTGGTGTGCTAACCGGTGGGCTTACAGTGGGGAGCGATGTAGCGTTGCTAGCTACCTTCAGTCGTAGCAGGTGCACGTGTGCTACCTGAGGTATTGTAGTCCGTCCAAGCTTACAAGTGCATGGTGTTTACATGTCTAAGCATGCAACTGGTATTCAAATTTCAGAGATTTTTCCCTCGGCTAAAGGTCCTTCCGCACTTCTTACAGATAACTTTTGCCTCGTCAATTCATCAATAGGATTTTGGGCAAAAAAGTGCCACACAGCACTCTTCCTACTATGGGATAACTTTTCAGGGCTTGCACGCTGTGCTAATTTGACCGTCTGGCCAAGCTGTCCTGCAACTCTTTTTGTTTTTTTAACACATTTTTGGACTGCTATGGGCCTGCCAGATAACCACAGCTGCGATGTCGATGCCTGCTGCAGATCCTCCTCCTCTCCTGAGCTATTGCCAGCAGCACCCTCTTCCCCAATGGATTCCAATCCGGGTCAACAACTGGGTCATCCATCACTTCCTCTTCAATTTCATCTGCACCTTCCTCTGTGTCACCATGTAAGGTGGTATAGTATGCGGAAAGGGGCACCTGAGTTTCATCAAGGTCAGAATCTAGCTCAGTAGACTGCGAGGGCAATGCAGTGCTCTCGGTGAATGTACCAGCAGAATCATATAGCACTGGCTGTGCATCAGTGCACTCCATGTCATATTCATCTTGTACTGAGGAATTCAGGATTTGACTTGATAACCCAGGCATGGTATGTGAAAAGAGCTCCATGGAGTAATCTGAAGTGTGGCCTGCTGCATCCTTCACTTTTGGTGAGGTGAAGGACACAAGGAAAGGTGTTGTTCCTGACCAGGAGCCTGCACTGACGACTCAGTGCTTGCATTTTTTGAAACTTCAGAAGAGGAGGTGATAGAGCTGGAGGCTGTTTCGGCAATGTAAGCTAAAACCTGTTCCTGATGCTCCGGCTTTAAAAGTGGTTTACCTACTCCCAGAAAAGGGAGCCTTCCAGGCCTTCTGGAGCCAGACGATGACGCAGGCTCAACACCTCCTGCCTTAGGTGCTATTGTGCTTTTGGCACTACCAGCAGATGCACCACCACCACCATCAGTACCAGCTGCCCCCCCGCCCACGTCCGCGGCCTCTTCCACCATACTTCCCCATGTTTGGGAAAATGTACCAAAACTACCAGAAGATATATGGTACTGTATCAGAAGAGTAAAGCTGTATACAGTGTTGGGGTAATTGTAAATCTCCGTATATATTTCCGGAGTCAGAAACAGACGCTCTCAGGCTCAGTATGGATTAGACCAGAATATAAATAGCAGAAAAAGGGTAATGTATCAGAAGATACCAGATGTATACAGTGTAGGGGTAATTGTAAATCTCTGTATATATTTCGGGGTCAGACACAGACGCTCACAGGCTCAGTATGGATTAGACCAGAATATAAAAAGCAGAAAAAGGGTAATGTATCACAAGCGTACAGCGGTATACAGTCTAGGGGTAATTGTAAATCTCTGTATATATTTCCGGAGTCAGAAACAGACGCTTACAGGCTCAGTATGGATTAGACAACAATATAAAAAGCAGAAAAAGAGTACTGTATCAGAAGCGTACAGCTGTATACAGTGTTGGGGTAATTTGAAATCTCCGTATATATTTCAGGAGTAAAAGACAGATGCTCACAGGCTCAGTATGGATTAGACAACAATATATAAAAAGCAGAAAAAGGGTACTGTATCACAAGCGTACAGCGGTATACAGTCTAGGGGTAATTGTAAATCTCCGTATATATTTCCGGAGTCAGAAACAGACGCTTACAGGCTCAGTATGGATTAGACAACAATATAAAAAGCAGAAAAAGAGTACTGTATCAGAAGTGTACAGCTGTATACAGTGTTGGGGTAATTTGAAATCTCCATATATATTTCCAGAGTAACACACAGACGCTCACAGGTTCAGTATGGATTAGACCAGAATATAAAAAGCAGAAAAAGGGTACTGTATCAGAAGATACCAGGTGTACACAGTGTGAGGGAAATTGTAAATCTCCGCATATATATTTCCGGAGTCAGACACATACGCTCACAGGCTCAGTATGGATTAGACAACAATATAAAAAGCAGAAAAAGGGTACTGTATCAGAAGCATACAGCTGTATACAGTGTTGGGGTAATTTTAAATCTCCGTATATATTTCAGGAGTAAAAGACAGATGCTCACAGGTTCGATTAGACCAGAATATAAAAAGCAGAAATAGGGTACTGTATCAGAAGATACCAGGTGTATACAATATAGGGGTAATTATAAATCTCCGTATATATTTCCAGAGTCAGAAACAGACGCTCACAGGCTCAGTATGGATTAGACAAGAATATAAAAAGCAGAAAAAGGGTACTGTATCACAAGCGTACAGCTGTATACAGTCTAGGGGTGACTGTAAATCTCTGTATATATTTCCGGAGTCACACACAGATAGTCAGCATGTATTTGTCCGTGATACCAGCCGCTACACGGTAGTGTGTGAGGAGCGTACAGCTCTATACGGTGTGGGAAAAAATGAACGGTCGGTAACTGTGCAGAAAAAAAGAATAAAAGCATTAGTGCTGTGTAAAAAACAGTCTGCACAGCAGTGTACACACAGCAATACAGCTATCAGGCAGCCTAATAACCAGCGCTGCTGCACACAAGAAAATCCTCCCCTGTCACTGCACACTAACTGTACAGCACAATCGCTATCAGCACAAGCACAGAAGAACTTCTCTTTCCACCCTAACTCTCTCCCTACTGATAAACAGCGTCAGCAACCTCTCCCTACTGTTAAGATCGGCAGAAGTAAAATGGCGGTCGGCGGTCAGGGCTTTTATAGCCACTATGACGCCCCCCAAAGCAAGCCAATCACTGCAATGCCCTTCTCTAAGATGGTGGTGGACGCTGCCCATGTCATCTCGTTGCCCACAGTGTACGTCCTTGCTCATTGGCTGAAAAAAGGCGCCTGCAAGCATTATGGGAAAACCGACTTTGGTGCTCGGGTCGACGACCGCATGGCCGACTTCACGCTATGGTTGGGTTTTGATCGGCGAAACTCGACTTTAGTGAAAGTCGGCGACTTTTGAATCTGACCGACCTGTTTTGCTCAACTCTAGTCTTGCATTATCTGTGCAATTTCTATAGTTAGAAATATATAAAGGAACCTCTGGTGACATCGTGGTTATGTGACCAAAGGTCTTTCACCCCGAGGGAGTATAAAGGAACTGAAGAGGAGGAGAGCAACTAGACACAGAACAAGAGTTGCCAATAACCTGATACTGCATGTGCAAAGAATGATCTTTTAGTGATCGTCCCATCTCCATCATTTTTCTTGCAAAGTGTCCAAGCCCCAAACAACTCACATATATTCAATCTACAATTCTTTCAAGGTCAGAATGTTCCAGTAGCCTTCTGGCTTGTCCAAGTGATCTTTAATAAACTGTAGATGGACAGCAATGATATTTTGGCTTACTCCAAGCAATCCTGCTCTGCACACCATTGTTATTCAGTGTCCTTCTCATGGTGGACTCATGAATGTGTCCAATGTGAGAGAGACCTTTGGTTCCTTAGAGTTAACCTTGGGTTCCGTTGTGACTTTATGGACTATTAGGCTGGAGTCACACTAGAGAGGATTACGGACGAGTGCTATGCGATAAAGTATCGCGTAGTACTCGGACAGCTGGTAATCTATAGGGCAGCTCTCATCAGTGTATTCTTTCTCGGCCGTATTATACGTGCGAGTGAAATCGCAGCATGCTGCGATTTGCAGCGTATATCAGCTGAGACTCGCCAATACAAGTCTATGGGTGCGAGAAAAAAACGGACACCACACGGACCATGCGTGTGACTTGCGAGAAATTCGCAAGCATTTTCCAGGTGGCAGGAAATTGAATCATCCATTATCAGGAAGCTTTGGCTTGCAAATTTCCCTGGCAACCTCTAGAAGAATCCAGGAACACATCTCCACGGAGTCCAGCAGTATGGCCACGCACATTAACGTGGAGATGCTCATAGTTCTGGTGTCAGGAGAGGCCAGAACTGTGGGATCAACGGGACGCACACTATGCAGACCAGACCGGGCACATGGAGGAGAATATGCACCCAAATGTACCCCGACTTTGAGGTAAGACCTCGTGAGGCCCAGCAACAAATTAGTAAGTACAATCATTAATAGTACTATTAATAAAAGTAACACAGTTTCTGAGCCACCCCTCCTCCCCGGATGCCTACACTTCAGCCACAAGCCGCCCCAACCCAACATTGCCCAACACAGGTCCAATTGTATGACCATACTGCACCTGCCCAATATGGCCACTTGATCAGACCCACTGTTGGAGGCTGGTCCCAACATGGATATGGTCGACATGGCCATATTGGGGGATATGAACCAATTGGGGACGCGACTACCTGGGAGTACCAATTTCACTACCCAACCTCCCACTACTATCCTCCACAACAGGATCCTTCCATGGTACATCATCCTGTCTCTGCATCTGCTATCCCACAGGGTGAAATTGAGGTTGGACAACAACCAAGGCAAACCTCACAAGCAGGCCTCCCGCCATCACCACCCCCAACCTACCATAACTTGTAGGTCATATTTTTGTTTTTTTGGTTTACATTTTATATGGCCAATATGCCATATGGGAAAAATCTGGTATCTTTGTTAAAAAACAGAATGTTTTTTGAATAAAAAAAAGTTATCGCAATATGAGTGTTTGGTGATGTTATGAAGAGCAGGGTGATGTGTTGCTTTACCTATTTCATACATTATTACCCAAACACAACACACGCTGCAAACATTAAAATAAATTTATTTTTAACACCCTAAAACTCAAAAATCACAACATAGAAACTGCATTGTCTTGCCATGGAGTAGATCCCTCTGGTGAAACTAAATAATTTGTAAACACATCCCGCGCTTTAAGTCCAGAGGGCGGACGACGTGGATGAATTACATGTGTAGTAGCCCTGCCATTATTTCCATCCGCCACTTCATCACCATCATTTGACGTACAGTCATGGATTCTGGTGAAGTTGTGAAGTTTCACGCAGACTTTAATAACCTCACTCACATTTCCTTCACTAAATTAAAGGGCTGACTGCAGGACCCGCCATTTTGCACAAAGAATGCCAAAACCAGTTTAGTCCTTCCTAAAAGTTATGGGCAATAGCGAATAAGCCCTAGGTTTAAAAAATAATACTACATGCAATGACTTTGGTCATATTAAAAGCAGCCCTGGTAGATGTTTCTTTAAAATGCTCTAGCATTTCATAGAGAATATAGTAGGAGGATCTGACTGCTCTTTCCAGTGATAAAAGGATTTAATTGACAGGTCTCTCCCTTGCGTGCACATAGGACCATGGGGGGTGCATTATATTCTATGGAGGACCATGGGGGTTCAGTTAGAACTTCTGCTATGGGGCCCCATGATTTCTAGGTACACCCCTGCCTGTATCTGCAGACATTGACCCTGGAACAAGCTACCCTTATATGCTGTACACCCCCAGGCATTAACCCTTTACTGATTATTTATTTTGTCTAATTCACCCGGAATTCTCATTAGATATAATATAATGTACAATATACAATAAAACCTACCATGAATGCTCAGCCGCAGAAAACGCACAACACAGCAGGCAGAATGCCGCAGTCACCCCCGGTTTGTGGTACCTCATGGTCTTCGTGTCTGATGATGGGATAACTCCAGTGAAACTCTAAGAGTTTGCACAATTTCTCTATTTATTATCTCCGTTGTCACTTATTAACCCAAACATAAACACAGCGCCCTCCGGCCCTCGGCTTCTGAACAACACGGGGGCGTTAGGAACGCGCACAGGATTGCGTCCATGCACCTGTATCAGTGCCATAGTGATACCAGCACTGGGAAGTCTCGTCCCGCCTTCATATATTGTTTTCTTCTCGGTCTGATTCTAAAAATTTCCCACAATAGATTTCCTTCATTTTCAGCTATGCATTTTGCAGAAATTGAGCAACTTGGCAAATGTTATCAATTCCTTGACCTCAGATTGTGCCATGTAGATAATACTGTGTGCTAGGACTGTGGACATTTGTAGCAAAGGGAAGGTTAGACGAAAAATCCGGTAAGGGCTCGTTCACACTAGCATACAGCATCCGATGATTCAGTCATGTAAATGACCCTCACTATAAATTTCCATAAATTATGTGTAATAATGAGAAATGACACCGAGAAAAAGTATTGAACACATAAACAAAGAGAGGTGCACCAAGTCATGGAAAGTCCTGAAAGCAGCTGAAATCTATTAGTAATTAGAAAGCAATCCTGCCACTTAGTGATAAATAATATCAGCTGGTTCAACTGATATCTAGAAAAAAGGGTCTCATTACCAAGGTGCCACGCAAGAAACATCTCATGATGGGTAAAACTAGTGAGGTGTCTCAAGACCTTCACAACCTTATTGTTGCAATTTCTAAACAACTGAAGGTTCAAGTGAGCACTGATGGAGCCATAATCCGGAGGTGGAAAGATCATCATTTCACAATAAACCGGCCATGACTAGGTGCTCCCCGAAAGATTTCAGACAGAGTGAAAAGAATTATCAAAAGAATTTGTCCAAGAGCCAAGGATCACTTGTGGAGAGTTACAGAAAGACCTAGAATCAGCAGGTACAATTGTTTCAAATAAAACTACAAATAATGCACTCAACCTCCATGACATGTATGCACGCTTACCACTCAACCTCCATGACCAGTATGTATGCTCAACACTCAACTTCCATGACCTGTATGCACACTCACCACTCAACCTCCATGACCTGTATGCACGTTCACCACTCAACCTCCATGACCTGTATGCATGCTTACCACTCAACTTCCATGACCTGTATGCATGCTCACCACTCAACCTCCATGACATGTATGCACGCTCACCACTCAACCTCCATGACCTGTATGCATGCTTACCACTCAACTTCCATGACCTGTATGCATGCTCACCACTCAACCTCCATGACCTGTATGCACTCTCACCACTCAACCTCCATGACATGTATGCACGCTCACCACTCAACCTCCATGACCCGTATGCACGCTTACCACTCAACATCCATGGCTTGTATGCACGCTCACCACTCATACTCCATGACCCGAATGCACACTCACCACTCAACCTCCATGACCTGTATGCATGCTCACCACTCAACCTCCATGACCTGTATGCACGCTCACCACTCAACCTCCATGACCCGTATGCACGCTCACCACTCAACATCCATGGCCTGTAAGCACGCTTACCACTCAACCTCCATGACCCGTATGCACGCTCACCACTCAACATCCATGGCCTGTAAGCACGCTTACCACTCAACCTCCATGACCTGTATGCACGCTCACCACTCAACCTCCATGACATGTATGTACGCTCACCACTCAACCTCCACGACCTGTATGCGTGCTCAACACTCAACCTCCATGGCCTGTATGCACACTCACCACTCAACATCCATGGCCTGTATGCACGCTCACCATGCCAGACTCCATTACTGAACAAAAAGCATGTTCAAAGGCATTTATAGCTTGCTCTAAAACATTTAGACAAGCCTGTGAAATACTGGAAGAATATAGTCCGGACAGATGAGACCAAAATTTAAGTCTTTGGATGCCATAGTACACTCCATGTTTGGAGGCCTAAAGGCACTGCATATCAACCTGAAAAAACCATACCAACAGTGAAGTATGGCGGTGGGAACATCGTGGTGGGGGGCTGTTTTTTCAGTATACGGCTCCGGCAAATTTCATATAATTAAAGGAAGGATGGATAGACAAATGTACCGAGACATTCTTGATAAGAATCTGCTGCCATCTACCAGGATAATGAAGATGAAAGGATAGTGACCATGATCCCAAACACACAGCCAAGGAAACTCTCAGTTGGTTTCAGATAAAGAAAATAAATCTTCTATAAAGGCCAAGCTGATCACCGGATCTGAATCATAGAGAAAATGTACAGAAGGAATGAAAGCTCAGAGTTCATAGAAGGAACCACAGGAGCTTCAGGATGTGACGGGTGTTGTTATGTTACGGTAGCTGAGGAGTGCAGGTAAAAAAGGAGATACACCAGAGCAGTTGGAATCTATGAGATTGCAGTACCCTGACTAACCACCACAACTAGAGGCAGCCGTGGAGCGTTCCTACGTTGGTCCTAGACGCCTCGTCACAGCCTGAGAAACTAACTACACCTAAAGACAGAAATAGGAAAGCTATCTGCCCCGGAGCAGAACCCCAAAGATAATAGAAAGCCCCCAAACATGTAATGGCGGTTAGACAAGAGGAAATACTGACACAGAAAGAAAATAGTACGAGCAAACGCTGGGGCCCAAACTATCTAAATAGAAAAGGACAGGAAGGGTACTTACTGCAATCCCAGAAAACCCTGAAAAACACCAACTCTACTAATTTCAAAATCACCTGAGATCACACGACCTCTACCACCTAAATTAGTTCTCTGGTGTAACAAAATCAAAACAGCACTTACTGAAAATAAACTGGAAAAAGCAAAAGTACAAAACACAGTGGTTGAACCAAACTGAGAGGGCAAAAGCCCCCGGAGGGGACCCAGAAGGCCCCCACAGAAGTGCAGGACAAAATGCAAAAATACAGCAAAAACACAAAAGAAGAAATTGTCTTATCTGATAGCAGGAGATGCAGACACGACACAGCAGGCTACAAGGGAAACTGGAAAGAAGGATTCAGACCAGAACAATTGATCACCGGCAACCCTGATGGGAAAATGACTCCCTTATATAAGACCAGTCAGTAACACCTGATTCCCAGTCCTCACAATCCTCACTAGTACCGCTTGTAACCACCAGAGGGAGCCCCTGCTCAGAACTCATCTCAAACCCATTCACAACAGTACCCCCCCTTGAGGAGGGGTCACCGAACCCTCATTTGAGCAACCAGGTCGGTCAGGATGAGTTCTATGATACGCACGGATAAGTCTCCTAGCATGGATGTCCGAAGCAAACACCCAAGAATTGTCTTCCTGACCATAACCTCTCCATTTAACCAAATACTGGAGTCTACGTCTAGAAAAACGAGAATCCAATATTTTCTCAACCACGTACTCCAGATTGCCCTCAACCAAAACAGGGTCAGGAGGCACAGCAGCAGGAACCACTGGCTCAACAAACCTCTTCAACAAGGACTTGTGGAACACGTTATGGATCTTAAATGTCCCTGGAAGAAGCAAACGAAAAGAAACAGGATTAATAATCTCCATGATCTTATAAGGTCCAATGAACCTAGGCTTAAATTTAGGAGATGCTACTCTCATAGGAATATTCTTTGATGACAACCAGACCAAGTCCCCCACTTTAAACCGAGGACCATCAGTCCTATGCCGGTTAGCAAACCGCTGGGCCTTCTCCTGAGAGAGGGACAACCTCTCCACTACCTGGTCCCAAATCTGCTGCATACGCTCAACAACAGAGTCAACACCTGGACAGACAGAAGCTTCCGTCTGTCCTGAAGAAAATCGAGGGTGAAACCCAGAATTACAGAAAAACGGAGACATCAAAGTGGCAGAGCTAGCCCTATTATTAAGAGCAAACTCAGCCAAAGGCAAAAAAGAGACCCAGTCATCCTGATCAGCAGACACAAAGCATCTTAGATAAGTCTCCAATGTCTGGTTTGTTCTCTCAGTTTGACCATTGGTCTGAGGATGAAATGCCGAGGAGAAAGACAATTGAACACCCAGTTTAGAACAAAAAGTCCTCCAAAATCTGGAAACAAACTGGACTCCTCTGTCAGACACAATGTTCTCAGGAATGCCGTGTAAACGAACCACGTGCTGAAGGAACAACGGCACCAATTCAGAGGAGGAAGGCAACTTAGGTAATGGCACAAGATGTATCATTTTGGAAAACCTATCACAAATTACCCAGATGGTGGTCATTCTCTGAGAAACAGGAAGATCGGAAATGAAATCCATAGAGATATGGGTCCATGGTCTCTTGGGCACAGGCAATGGCATCAACAAACCACTAGAGCGAGAGCAAGGCTTGGAGCGAGAGCAAGTCCCGCAGGACTGCACAAATTCCCTGACATCGCGAGACAAGGTAGGCCACCAAAAGGACCGACTAACCAAGTCTCTGGTACCAAAAATTCCGGGATGCCCAGCCAATGCGGAACAATGAATCTCAGACATCACACTCTTTTTCCATTGGTCCGGGACAAACAATTTTCCAACAGGGCAGCGCTCGGGCCTATCCTCCTGACACCCCTCCAGAGCAAGTCTCAAATTGGGCGAGATGGCGGAAAGAACTACACCCTCCTTCAAAATAACAGAGGGATCAGATAACTCAGGAGAGTCCGCAAGGAAACTCCCCGAGAGGGCATCCGCCTTAACATTCTTAGTGCCAGGAAGAAAGGAAACCACAAAATTAAAACGTGTGAAAAACAAGGCCCACCTGGCCTGTCTAGGATTGAGTCGCTTGGCAGATTCCAGATAGACCAGATTCTTATGGTCCGTAAGGACCACCACCTGATGTTTGGCTCCCTCCAGCCAATGTCTCCACTCTTCAAAAGCCCACTTCATGGCCAATAACTCCCGATTACCCACGACGTTTAGCAAAATATAATCCATCAGGTTAATAGCTGCTCCAGAATCAACGAAAGCCTGAGCAGAAAATGAGGACAGAGAGCATATCAGAGTGACAGTTAATAAAAACTTAGTCTGAACACTACCCAAGACAACTGAGCGTGCAAAATGTCTTCCCCGCTTAGGGCAGACTGAAATAGCATGAGAGGCATCACCACAGTAGAAACATAACCCATTGCGCTTTCGAAACTCATGACGCTGTGCCCCAGACACCACTCCATCACACTGCATGGGCTCAGCAGCTGGCTCACAAGGCAACACCACACCACGCATACTTCTCCGCTCACGCAAACGTCTGTCAACTTGAATCGCCAATGACATAGAATCATTGAGACCAGAGGGGACAGGGAATCCCACCATAACATCCTTTACATTATCTGACAGACTCTTCCGGAAAAGGGCCGCCAAAGCGTCGTCATTCCATTTGGTCAGGACTGCCCACCTACGGAATCTCTGACAGTATAACTCAGCGTCATCAAGCCCCTGATTTAATGCCAACAAGGCTTTTTCAGCTTAATCAGTGACATTAGGCTCATCGTACAATAACCCCAAAGCCTGAAAAAATGCATCAACATCACTCAAAACAGGATCCCCAGGTATCAGGGAAAAAGCCCAATCCTGAGGATCGCCGCGCAGGAGAGAGATGATAATTTGAACCTGCTGCGCTGCGTTTCCTGAGGACTTAGATTTTAAGGCAAAAAACAATTTACAATTATTTTTGAAATTCTGAAACTTAGCTCGATCCCCTAAAAAC
>JARQOD010000001.1:991009727-991161728 GCA_033576555.1 Oophaga sylvatica | reverse complement strand
CCTACACCACCACACTAATCACTGTCACAGCCCCACCAGCACTAATCACTGTCACAGCGCCACCAATCACAGTCACAGCCACACAACATCACTGACACACCCCCAGCACTAATCACTGGTCACACCCCCACCAGCACACACTGATCACAGCCCCACCACACTAATCACACTCACACCACAACACATCCCACCAGCCACACAGTCACAGCCCCACACACTGTCCACCACCCAGCACTAATCACTGTCACAGCACCCACCACACAACACGGCCAGCCCACCACTACACACACACAGCACACAACGCCCACAGCACTAATCACTGTCACAGCCCACCACACACACCCAACACTATCACACACGCCCACCAGCACTAATCACTGTCAGCACCCACCCACTAATCACTGATCCAGCAGCCCACCCATATCACTGCACAGCCCCACCAGCACTAATCACACAACACACGACACAGCAAATCACCACACCACGCCCACAGCACCACACACCACCCGCCCACACACACATCACACCCCCAGCACTAATCACTGGTCAAGCGCCCACAACTAATCCTGTCACAGCCCCCACAACTAATCATGCCACCCACCAGCACTAATCACTGGTCACAGCGCCACCCACTAATCACTGTCACAGCCCCACCACAACATGCACCGCCACACCAGCCCACACACTCACACCCACCAGCACTAATCACTGTCCACACCCCCAGCCAATCACTATCACGCACCCCACACACATCATGCACGCCCCCACCACACTAATGCACGACACACACACACCACACACACACTAATCACAGCACCCCCAGCACTAATCACGTCACAGCGCCCACCAGCACTAATCACATCACAGCCCCAGCACAACACTGGTCACAGCCACCCACTAATCATATCACACCCACCAGCACAACACATGACCAGCCCCACCACACTAATCATATCACAGCGCCCACCAGCACTAATCACGATCACACACCACCAGCACAACACGCACACACACACACACCACCCACCCACAATCACTGACAGCCCACCAGCCACACTAATCACAGCCCCACCAGCACTAATCGTCACAGCCCACCAGCACTCATCGCACCAACTAACTATCACCATCACGCACACACACACACGCACAGCGCCCACAGCACTAACATCAAGCCCCACCACAACTGATCAAGCCCCACCAGCACTAACCTGCACAGGCCACAGCACTAACACTGATACAGCCCACCAGCCTAATCACTATCACACGCCCCACCACACAATCACACACCCCACCACACACTAATATGTCACAACCCACCGCCAATCCTGTCACAGCCCCCAGCACTAAGCCACCAGATAATCACTGCAACCCCACCACATCACTGTCACCCACCACCACACAACATGGTCACACCCCACAAGCACTACACACAGCAACACCCACCAGCACTAATCACTGTCAAGCCCCCCACACTATCACAACAGCCCACCAGCACAAATACGCACACGCCACCACCACACACACGCCACCAGCCACACACACGGCAAGCCCCAGACAACACGCACACACGACCACACCACACACACACCTCCCACCACACAGCACACACTGCACGCCACCAGCCAATCCTGTCACAGCACCCACCACATATCACTGGTCACAGCACCACCACTAATCACTGATCACAGCACCACCAGCACTAATCACGGCACACCCACCACACAATCACTGGTCACAGCCCCACCACACAATCACTGTCACAGCACCCACCCCACAATCACGACACATGCACCAGCACCCACCAGCAACGCCCACACACACACACACACAACGCCCCACCGCACTAACACTATCACAGCCCACCAGCACTAATCACTGGTCACAGCCCCACCACAAACGTCACACAGCACACACACACCGCACACCCCACCCACACACACTGTCCACACCACACCAATCTGTCAAGCCACCCACTAACTGCACCGCACAACACTGTCACAGCCCAGCACTAATCACACGCCCCCAGCACAATCATGGTCACAGCACCACCAGCACAATCACTGACCACAGCCTAATCACGCCGCCACAGATAATCACTGTCCGCACCACCAGCACTAATCACACCACACCAGCCACATCACGCACCCCATAATGTCACAGCCACAGATCACTGTCACCCAAGCACTATCAGTCCAGCACCCACCACACTATCACGGCCACACACACTGTCCAGCCCCACACACTATCATCACAGCCCCCAGCACAATCTCCCACCACCACACATCATGTCACACACCCCACAATGTCACAGCCCCACTAATCATCACCCACCAGCACTATCACTGTCACAGCCCACACACATCACGCACACGCCACCAGCACTATCAGGTCACCCAGCACTATCACGGTCACAGCCCCACCACACTAATCACACACACACACAGCACATACAGCCACCACATACAGCACAGCACACACTTCACCACACACACGCCACCAACCTACCACACCCACCAGCACGCACACACATACCCACACATAATCACTGTACCCCAGCACATCATGCACACCAACACGCCACCATAATCGCCCCGCAACATGTCACGCCACCAGCACTATCAGCCCCCTATCAGTACCCCAACACTGTCAGCACACAACAACCCACAATCGCCCCACCAACAGTCACACCACGACTATCACTGTAGCCCAAACACACACCCCCACACCACGAACGCCCCACCAGCACTAATCACTGTCACAGCCCCACCAGCACTAATCACTGGTCACAGCACCCACCAGCACTAATCACTGATCACAGCGCCCCACCAGCACTAATCACTGTCACAGCACCCACCAGCACTAATCACACAGGCACCACACGCAGCCCACCAGCACTAATCACTGTCACAGCCCCACCAGCACAATCACTGTCACACCCACCAGCACTAATCACTGATCACAGCGCCCACCAGCACTAATCACTGTCACAGCGCCCACCAGCACTAATCACTGTCACAGCGCCCACCAGCACTAATCACTGTCCCCCATCAGCAGCCCACCAGCACTAATCACTGTCACCCCCAGCACTAATCACTGACACAGCGCCCACCAGCACTAATCACTGTCACAGCCCCACCAGCACTAATCACACGACACACAGCACCCCACCAGCACTAATCACGGTCACAGCGCCCACCAGCACTAATCACTGGCACGCTATCAGCAGCGCCCACCAGCACTAATCACTGGTCACAGCACCCACCAGCACTAATCACTGATCACAGCGCCCACCAGCACTAATCACTGGTCACAGCCCCACCAGCACTAATCACTGTCACAGCCCCACCACACTAATCACTGAACACAACGCCCACCAGCACTAATCACTGTCACAGCACCCACCAGCACTAATCACTGGTCACAGCACCCACCAGCACTAATCACTGATCACAGCGCCCACCAGCACTATCACTGTCACAGCCCCACCAGCACTAATCACTGATCACAGCACCCACCAGCACTAATCACGATCACAGCGCCCACCAGCACTAATCACTGTCACAGCCCCACCAGCACTAATCACTGATCACAGCCCCACCAGCACTAATCACTGATCAACAGCCCGCCGCCACCAGCACTAATCACTGTCACAGCGCCCACCAGCACTAATCACTGTCACAGCCCCACCAGCACTAATCACTGACACAGCCCCACCAGCACAATCACTGTCACAGCCCCACCAGCACTAATCACTGTCACAGCCCCACCAGCACTAATCACTGATCACAGCGCCACCAGCACTAATCACGACACAGCGCCCACCAGCACTAATCACTGTCACAGCACCCACCAGCACTAATCACTGATCACAGCCCCACCAGCACTAATCACTGATCACAGCGCCCACCAGCACTAATCACTGACACGCCCACCAGCACTAATCACTGGTCACAGCGCCCACCAGCCCCACCACACATCACGTCACAGCCCCACCAGCCTAATCACTGATCACAGCCCCACCGAACTAACACGTCACAGCACACGCTATCACTGTCACGCCCCACCACACTATCACTGTACAGCACCACCAGCTAATCACCATCACAGCCCCCAGCACTAATCAGCACACCACCAGCACTAATCATGGTCACAGCCCACCAGCACTAATCACTGACACAGCGCACCCCACCACACATACTGCACGCACCACGCACACCTGTCACAGCACCCCACCAGCACTATCATGTCACAGCACCACCAGCACTAATCACTGTCACAGCACCCACACGTCCAGCTACCTATCACAGCACCCACCAGCACAAATCACTGATCACAGCACCACAGCACTAATCACGTCAGCCACCGCACTAATCACTGGTCACAGCGCCCACCAAATCACTGTACAGCACGCACTAATCACTATCAAGCACCACCACACTAATCAGGTCACAGCCCCACCAGCACTAATCACTGATCACAGCCACACACACACGCTACACCACCACCAACACTTCCACAGCCCACCAGCACTAATCACTGTCACAGCGCCACCAGCACTAATCACTGATCACAGCACCCACCAGCACTAATCACTGATCAACAGCACCCACCAGCACTAATCCTGGTCACAGCCGCACCACCAGCACTAATCACTGGTCACAGCACCACCCAGCACTAATCACTGTACACAGCCCCACCAGCACTAATCACTGATCACAGCGCCCCACCAGCACTAATCACTGTCACAGCCCCACCAGCACTAATCACTGTCACACCCCACCAGCACTAATCACTGTCACAGCCCACCACACTAATCACTGTCACAGCCCACCAGCACTAATCACTGGTCACAGCCCCACCAGCACTAATCACTGGTCACAGCCCCACCAGCACTAATCACTGATCACAGCACCACCAGCACTAATCACTGGTCACAGCCCCACCAGCACTAATCACTGGTCACAGCACCCACAGCACTACATGTCACCAGCACCACCAGCACTAATCACTGGTCACAGCACCACACACAATCACTGAGTCACAGCCCCACAGCACTAATCATGTCACAGCACCCCCAGCACTAATCACTGGTCACAGCACCCACCAGCACTAATCACTGATCACAGCACCCACCAGCACTAATCACTGGTCACAGGCACCCACCAGCACTAATCACTGGTCACAGCCCCACCAGCACTAATCACTATCACAGCACCCACCAGCACTAATCATGTCACAGCACCCACCAGCACTAATCACTGGTCACAGCACCACCAGCACTAATCACTGGTCACAGCGCCCACCAGCACTAATCACTGACACCAGCACCCACCAGCACTAATCACTGGTCACAGCACCCACCAGCACTATATCACTGGTCACAGCCCCACCAGCACTAATCACTGATCACAGCACCCACCAGCACTAATCACTGGTCACAGCACCACCAGCACTAATCACTGGTCACAGCGCCCACCAGCACTAATCACTGGTCACAGCACCCACCAGCACTAATCACTGGTCACAGCGCCCACCAGCACTAATCACTGGTCACAGCCCCACCAGCACTAATCACTGTCACAGCACCCACCAGCACTAATCACTGTCACAGCGCCCACCAGCACTAATCACTGATCACAGCCCACCAGCACTAATCACTGGTCACAGCCCCACCAGCACTAATCACTGGTCACAGCACCCACCAGCACTAATCACTGATCACAGCGCCCACCAGCACTAATCACTGATCACAGCCCCACCAGCACTAATCACTGTCACAGCGCCCACCAGCACTAATCACTGATCACAGCCCACCAGCACTAATCACTGTCACAGCCCCACCAGCACTAATCACTGGTCACAGCGCCCACCAGCACTAATCACTGTCACAGCCCCACCAGCACTAATCACTGATCACAGCACCACCAGCACTAATCACTGTCACAGCGCCCACCAGCACTAATCACTGTCACAGCCCCACCAGCACAATCACTGGTCACAGCCCCACCAGCACTAATCACGGCACAGTCACGACATGCCCACCCACACCAGCACTAATCACTGATCACAGCACCCACCAGCACTAATCACTGGTCACAGCCCCACCAGCACTAATCACTGGTCACAGCGCCACCAGCACAATCACTGACACAGCGCCCACCAGCACTAATCACTGTCACAGCACCCACCAGCACTAATCACTGTCACAGCCCCACCAGCACTAATCACTGATCACAGCCCCACCAGCACTAATCACTGTCACAGCGCCCACCAGCACTAATCACTGGTCACAGCCCCACCCAGCACTAATCACTGATCACAGCACCCACCAGCACTAATCACTGGTCACAGCGCCCACCAGCACTAATCACGTCACAGCCACAGCACTAATCACTGTCACAGCACCCACCAGCACTAATCACTGTCACACGCACCCACCAGCACTAATCACTGATCACAGCGCCCACAGCACTAATCACTGTCACAGCACCCACCAGCACTAATCACTGGTCACAGCCCCACCAGCACTAATCACTGTCCAGCCCCCAGCACTAATCACTGATCACAGCCCCACCAGCACTAATCACTGTCACAGCACCCACCAGCACTAATCACTGTCACAGCCCCATCACACGCACTAATCCTGATCACAGCACCCACCAGCACTAATCACTGATCACAGCCCCACAGCACTAATCCTGTCACCCCACCCTATCATTGGCAGCACCACCAGCACTAATCACTGATCACAGCACCCACCAGCACTAATCACTGTCACAGCGCCCACCAGCACTAATCACTGATCACAGCACCACCAGCACTAATCACTGGTCACAGCCCCACCAGCACTAATCACTGATCACAGCACCCACCAGCACTAATCACTGGTCACAGCCCCACCAGCACTAATCACTGATCACAGCACCCACCAGCACTAATCACTGGTCACAGCACCCACCAGCACTAATCACTGATCACAGCGCCCACCAGCACCCAGCACTAATCACTGGTCACAGCGCCCACCAGCACCCAGCACCAATCACTGGTCACAGCACCCACCAGCACTAATCAATGGTCACAGCACCCACCAGCACTAATCACTGATCACAGCACCCACCAGCACTAATCACTGATCACAGCGCCCACCAGCACTAATCACTGATCACAGCACCCACCAGCACTAATCACTGATCACAGCACCCACCAGCACTAATCACTGATCACAGCGCCCACCAGCACTAATCACTGATCACAGCGCCCACCAGCACTAATCACTGGTCACAGCACCCACCAGCACTAATCACTGGTCACAGCACCCACCAGCACTAATCACTGATCACAGCACCCACCAGCACTAATCACTGATCACAGCACCCAGCACTAATCACTGGTCACAGCACCCACCAGCACTAATCACTGATCACAGCGCCCACCAGCACTAATCACTGATCACAGCGCCCACCAGCACTAATCACTGATCACAGCACCCACCAGCACTAATCACTGATCACAGCGCCCACCAGCACTAATCACTGGTCACAGCGCCCACCAGCACTAATCACTGGTCACAGCGCCCACCAGCACTAATCACTGATCACAGCACCCACCAGCACTAATCACTGATCACAGCGCCCACCAGCACTAATCACTGATCACAGCGCCCACCAGCACTAATCACTGATCACAGCACCCACCAGCACTAATCACTGATCACAGCGCCCACCAGCACTAATCACTGGTCACAGCGCCCACCAGCACTAATCACTGATCACAGCGCCCACCAGCACTAATCACTGATCACAGCACCCACCAGCACTAATCACTGATCACAGCGCCCACCAGCACTAATCACTGGTCACAGCACCCACCAGCACTAATCACTGATCACAGCGCCCACCAGCACTAATCACTGGTCACAGCGCCCACCAGCACTAATCACTGATCACAGCGCCCACCAGCACTAATCACTGATCACAGCACCCACCAGCACTAATCACTGGTCACAGCGCCCACCAGCACTAATCACTGATCACAGCACCCACCAGCACTAATCACTGATCACAGCGCCCACCAGCACTAATCACTGGTCACAGCGCCCACCAGCACTAATCACTGATCACAGCACCCACCAGCACTAATCACTGATCACAGCGCCCACCAGCACTAATCACTGGTCACAGCGCCCACTAGCACTAATCACTGATCACAGCACCCACCAGCACTAATCACTGATCACAGCGCCCACCAGCACTAATCACTGATCATAGCGCCCACCAGCACTAATCACTGGTCACAGCGCCCACCAGCACTAATCACTGGTCACAGCGCCCACCAGCACCCAGCACTAATCACTGGTCACAGCGCCCACCAGCACCCAGCACCAATCACTGGTCACAGCACCCACCAGCACTAATCACTGATCACAGCACCCAGCACTAATCACTGGTCACAGCACCCACCAGCACTAATCACTGATCACAGCACCCACCAGCACTAATCACTGATCACAGCGCCCACCAGCACTAATCACTGATCACAGCACCCACCAGCACTAATCACTGATCACAGCACCCACCAGCACTAATCACTGATCACAGCACCCAGCACTAATCACTGGTCACAGCACCCACCAGCACTAATCACTGATCACAGCGCCCACCAGCACTAATCACTGATCACAGCGCCCACCAGCACTAATCACTGATCACAGCGCCCACCAGCACTAATCACTGGTCACAGCGCCCACCAGCACTAATCACTGGTCACAGCGCCCACCAGCACCCAGCACTAATCACTGGTCACAGCGCCCACCAGCACCCAGCACTAATCACTGGTCACAGCGCCCACCAGCACCCAGCACCAATCACTGGTCACAGCGCCCACCAGCACCCAGCACCAATCACTGGTCACAGCGCCCACCAGCACCCAGCACTAATCACTGGTCACAGCGCCCACCAGCACCCAATCAATCTGCTATTAATTTCGCGCTTACCTATCAGATTACCCCTGCAGAAATCATTATTACAAGCTTCCTAACAGAATGGTAACATCATGTGTTGAACACTCTGTGAGGTCACTTACCATAATATATAGGGCACAGCGCACCAGGAACCCAGAGTTGCACTGCTCAGGAAGCTCTAGCAGCAAGAGTTTCTGGTCTGTATCTCACCATGAGAGAGGGTGCAGATATAGGGGGTGCAGAGGTAATAGTCAGGGGTGCAGGTATAGGGGTGCAGAGGTATCAGTCAGGGGTGCAGGTATCGGGTGCAGAGATAACAGTCAGGGGTACAGGTATAGGGGGTGCAGAGGTAACAGTCAGGGGTGCAGGTATAGGGGGTGCAGAAGTAACAGTCAGGGGTGCAGGTATAGGGGGTGCAGAGGTAACAGTCAGGGGTGCAGGTATAGGGGGTGCAAAAGTAACAGTCAGGGTGTAGGTATAGGAGGTGCAGAAGTAACAGTCAGGGGTGCAGGTATAGGGGTGCAGAAGTAACAGTCAGGGGTGCAGGTATAGGGGGTGCAGAAGTAACAGTCAGGGGTGCAGGTATAGGGGGTGCAGAGGTAACAGTCAGGGTACAGGTATAGAGGGTGCAGAGGTATCAGTCAGGGGTACAGGTATAGGCGGTGCAGAGGTAGCAGTCAGGGGTGCAGAGGTAACAGTCAGGGGTGCAGGTATAGGGGTGCAGAGGTAACAGTCAGGGGTGCAGGTATAGGGGTGTAGAGGTATCAGTCAGGGTGCAGGTATAGGGGGTGCAGAGGTGTCAGTCAGGGGTGCAGGTATAGGGGTGCAGAGGTATCAGTCAGGGTGCAGGTATAGGGGGTGCAGAGGTATCAGTCAGGGGTACAGGTATAGGCGGTGCAGAGGTAGCAGTCAGGGTGCAGGTATAGGGGGTGCAGAGGTGCAGTCAGGGATGCAGGTATAGGGGGTGCAGAGGTAGCAGTCAGGGTGCAGGTATAGGGGGATGATCAGAGGTGTCAGTACAGGGGTACAGGTATAGGCGGTGCAGAGGTAGCAGTCAGGGGTGCAGGTATAGGGGTGTCAGAGGTGTCAGTCAGGGATGCAGTATAGGGGGTGCAGAGGTATCAGTCAGGGGGGCAGGTATAGGGGTGCAGAGGTATCAGTCAGGGTGCAGGTATAGGGGGTGCAGAGGTTCAGTAGGCAGTATAGGGTGAGAGTACAGTCAGGGGTGCAGTATAGGGTTGCAGAGGTTCAGTGGGTACAGGTATAGGGGTGCAGAGGTACAGTCAGGGGTGCAGGTATAGGGGTGCAGAGGTATCAGTCAGGGGTACAGGTATAGGGGTGCAGAGGTAGCAGTCAGGGGACAGGTATAGAGGGTGCAGAGTACAGTCAGGGTACAGGTATAGGCGGTGCAGAGGTAGCAGTCAGGGGTGCAGGTATAGAGGGTGCAGAGGTACAGTCAGGGGTACAGGTATAGAGGGTGCAGAGGTATCAGTCAGGGGTACAGGTATAGGGGGTGCAGAGGTAGCAGTCAGGGGTGCAGGTATAGAGGGTGCAGAGGTAGAGTCAGGGGTACAGGTATAGAGGGTGTAGAGGATAACAGTCAGGGGTACAGGTATAGGCGGGTGCAGAGGTAGCAGTCAGGGGTGCAGGTATAGAGGGTGCAGAGGTAACAGTCAGGGTACAGGTATAGGGGTGCAGAGGTAACAGTCAGGGGTGCAGGTATAGGGGTGCAGAGGTAGCAGTCAGGGGTACAGGTATAGGGGTGCAGAGGTACAGTCAGGGGTGCAGGTATAGGGGTGCAGAGGTACAGTCAGGGGTCAGGTATAGGGGTGCAGAGGTAGCAGTCAGGGGTACGGTATAGGGTGCAGAGGTACAGTCAGGGGTGCAGGTATAGGGGTGCAGAGGTAGCAGTCAGGGGTGCAGGTATAGGGGTGCAGAGGTAACAGTCAGGGGTGCAGGTATAGGGGTGCAGAGGTAACAGTCAGGGGTGCAGGTATAGGGGTGCAGAGGTATCAGTCAGGGTGCAGGTATAGGCGGTGCAGAGGTAGCAGTCAGGGGTGCAGGTATAGGGGTGCAGAGGTATCAGTCAGGGGTGCAGGTATAGAGGGTGCAGAGGTAGCAGTCAGGGGTGCAGGTATAGGGGTGCAGAGGTACAGTCAGGGTGCAGGTATAGGGGTGCAGAGGTATCAGTCAGGGGTGCAGGTATAGGGTGCAGAGGTACAGTCAGGGTGCAGGTATAGGGGTGCAGAGTAACAGTCAGGGGTGCAGTATAGGGTGCAGAGGTACAGTCAGGGTGCAGGTATAGGGGTGCAGAGGTTATCAGTCAGGTATGGCAGGTATAGGGGTGCAGATAGGGTGGATCAGTCAGGGTGCAGGTATAGGGGTGCAGAGGTAATCAGTCAGGGGTACAGGTATAGAGGGTGCAGAGGTAACAGTCAGGGGTACAGGTATAGAGGGTGCAGAGGTACAGTCAGAGGTACAGGTATAGAGGGTGCAGAGGTACAGTCAGGGTGCAGGTATAGGGGTGCAGAGGTAACAGTCAGGGTGCAGGTATAGGGTGCAGAGGTAACAGTCAGGGGTGCAGGTATAGGGGTGCAGAGGTAACAGTCAGGGGTGCAGGTATAGGGGTGCAGAGGTATCAGTCAGGGGTACAGGTATAGGCGGTGCAGAGGTAGCAGTCAGGGTGCAGGTATAGGGGTGCAGAGGTAGCAGTCAGGGGTCAGGTATAGGGGTGCAGAGGTACAGTCAGGGGTGCAGGTATAGGGGTGCAGAGGTGCAGTCAGGGGTGCAGGTATAGGGGTGCAGAGGTGCAGTCAGGGGTGCAGGTATAGGGGTGCAGAGGTACAGTCAGGGGTGCAGGTATAGGGGTGCAGAGGTAACAGTCAGGGGTGCAGGTATAGGGGTGCAGAGGTACAGTCAGGGTGCAGGTATAGGGGTGCAGAGGTATCAGTCAGGGTGCAGGTATAGGGGTGCAGAGGTATCAGTCAGGAGTGCAGGTATAGGGGCAGAGTAGCAGTGCAGGGTGCAGAGGTATCAGTCAGGGGTGCAGGTATAGAGGGTGCAGAGGTAACAGTCAGGGGTACAGGTATAGAGGGTGCAGAGGTAGCAGTCAGGGGTACAGGTATAGAGGGTGCAGAGGTATCAGTCAGAGGTACAGGTATAGGCGGTGCAGAGGTAGCAGTCAGGGGTGCAGGTATAGGGTGCAGAGGTAACAGTCAGGGGTGCAGGTATAGGGGTGCAGAGGTAACAGTCAGGGGTGCAGGTATAGGGGTGCAGAGGTATCAGTCAGGTGTGAAGGTATAGGGGGTGCAGAGGTATCAGTCAGGGTGGCAGGTATAGAGGGTGCAGAGGTAGCAGTCAGGGGTGCAGGTATAGGGGTGCAGAGGTATCAGTCAGGGGTGCAGGTATGGAGGGTGCAGAGGTAACAGTCAGGGGTGCAGAGGTAGCAGTCAGGGGTGCAGGTATAGGGGTGCAGAGGTATCAGTCAGGGGTACAGGTATAGGGGGTGCAGAGGTATCAGTCAGGGGTGCAGGTGTAGGGGGTGCAGAGGTATCAGTCAGGGGTGCAGAGGTAACAGTCAGGGGTGCAGGTATAGGGGTGCAGAGGTATCAGTCAGGGGTGCAGGTATCGGGGTGCAGAGATAACAGTCAGGGGTACAGGTATAGGGGTGCAGAGGTAACAGTCAGGGGTACAGGTATAGGGGGTGCAGAGGTATCAGTCAGGGGTGCAGGTATAGGGGGTGCAGAGGTATCATTCAACAGTGCAGGTATAGGGGTGCAGAGGTATCAGTCAGGGGTACAGGTATAGGGGGTGCAGAGGTATCAGTCAGGGGTGCAGGTGTAGGGGGTGCAGAGGTATCAGTCAGGGGTGCAGGTATAGGGGGTGCAGAGGTATCAGTCAGGGGTGCAGGTGTAGGGGGTGCAGAGGTAACAGTCAGGGGTACAGGTATAGGGGGTGCAGAGGTATCAGTCAGGGGTGCAGGTATAGGGGGTGCAGAGGTATCATTCAACAGTGCAGGTATAGGGGTGCAGAGGTATCAGTCAGGGGTACAGGTATAGGGGGTGCAGAGGTATCAGTCAGGGGTGCAGGTGTAGGGGGTGCAGAGGTATCAGTCAGGGGTGCAGAGGTAACAGTCAGGGGTGCAGGTATAGGGGTGCAGAGGTATCAGTCAGGGGTGCAGGTATCGGGTTGCAGAGATAACAGTCAGGGGTACAGGTATAGGGGGTGCAGAGGTAACAGTCAGGGGTACAGGTATAGGGGGTGCAGAGGTATCAGTCAGGGGTGCAGGTGTAGGGGTGCAGAGGTATCAGTCAGGGGTGCAGAGGTAACAGTCAGGGGTGCAGGTATAGGGGTGCAGAGGTATCAGTCAGGGGTGCAGGTATCGGGTTGCAGAGATAACAGTCAGGGGTACAGGTATAGGGGGTGCAGAGGTATCAGTCAGGGGTGCAGGTGTAGGGGTGCAGAGGTATCAGTCAGGGGTGCAGGTATAGGGGTGCAGAGGTATCAGTCAGGGGTACAGGTATAGGGGGTGCAGAGGTATCATTCAACAGTGCAGGTATAGGGGTGCAGAGGTATCAGTCAGGGGTGCAGGTATAGGGGGTGCAGAGGTATCAGTCAGGGGTGCAGGTATAGGGGGTGCAGAGGTATCAGTCAGGGGTGCAGGTGTAGGGGTGCAGAGGTATCAGTCAGGGGTGCAGAGGTAACAGTCACACCTGAGTGGGTGGAGGGGCCTCACTACCTAATGGTAAGACCCCAGTATTATAGATGGAGCATGGGGTCAGTTAGAGGTTTTGTACTGAGGGAAAGGTATTAGTGCAGGTATAGGGAGTCTCTGGAGTGCGGTTGTTTGTGGCAGACACTTTTGGGGACATTTGTGGTTGGCACATTTGGGAGGTACCGGTCTCCTGTGGAGGGTAAGGTACGGCTGGATCTGCCCCTGTGGTGGGCGCTCTGGATGGCGTCTCCCGCGTTCTCGATGGGGCTTGTGTGACCGGATTGTGACCGGATTTAGCTCTTATTTCCGGATTATCCGGCAGGGATTCATGGAAACATCAGTCCTATGGCAGACGCTCTGGGTGGCATCTGTGGACGGCTCGTCTGTAACACTGTCGCCGTAGTTACCGGGGATCACATCCTCCATCAGTCATTTCCTCCAATCATTGCAGGGCAACATCCTAGGACACTGATTAGTTAAGAGGGGGAGGGGTGAATATATTGAAAACATTTTTTTTCTGCCATTTTTTCAAGGTTTACGCCATTTTGGTAAAATTTAGCAATTTTCATAAACGCCCTTGAAATTTTATTTTATTTTTTTTTTACTTTTGCAATGAATTGAAAAACCAAATCATTTCTCGAATCACGTTTCTCCCAACGCATCTAAAATGAAAAATGAATTATTCATTTTTACAAATTTCCTATGGTTTTGTGACTACAGCTCCTATGCAGATCTATGCATCTCCATGGATACGGACTACCGACTCTGTAGTCTGATCCGGCGGTCGCACTCTCTTCTTCCATCTGTCGCTGCCAGCTATTACACCTTTGCATACGGTAGTGGACAGATGGAGCGTTGTGGCGAGATCTGACTACGCAGGGCTCGTTTGTAGTCTGTTACCATGGAGACGCATAAGTAAATTTATAAAATTATGTGAAATGTTGATTCTTTTAGCATTTAAAGGAGCATCTAGACTTCGATATGAAGACAGAGGCCCTTCTCACCTCCTGATCTGGGCGTGAGTGGGGCTAGAATACCCCTTTAAAATGCAGAAACAAATGGCTGTGAAGATGGAATTTAGAGTTTTCCAATCTTCCTCCCTTTGACGTCTTTGATTCTACTAACTGCTTCAATGACCTTGTGATCTTCGCCTTGGCTGTGACCCCATTTTCATACTCCTTTGATGATTTTGCATACTTCTATGTTCTCGTTCTTACATTCATGCCGCCGTAATTAATACGAATATCTCAGTTTCATGCGTTTACTACAAGACCTCTGCTTGCTGTCATTCAACAGAGGTTACAAGTCAGTTCTGGTTGTGTGAAGATTTTACAAATTAATACGTTTAGATAGAGCTTGCGGAAACAAACACTTTTGCAATTTACTGCTTCTTAAAATTTTCATCCGTTCTTGAGATATCAACACTTTTCTTTTCAACTCGTTGCCTAGGAGACCGACCACCGCTGCTGTCTTATTTGTAATCACTGCGCTAAATCTGGCTGCAGTGATCCTGGCCAGCTTCAAAACAGTGCTTACAAGTTCATTAGAAACGAGCTTGAAAGCACTGCGTGTGTTCTTCTGTCTAGCAGCAGTGTTCCGTCTCCAAGGCGACAAGTTAAAAACAAAACAGCCGATAACTCAAGAACGGTGAAACATTTCAATAAATTGTAAATTACAAAAGTGCTTGTTTTTACAAGCTGTATCCGCCCATACTCATTCCTGAAAATTGGAGTATAACCCTTTAAAGGCTTATTCATTTCTAGCACACAGACCTATAATGTTTAGTGGAACCGTTCACACATCTGTTCCATCCAGAGAGCCTTATGAGGGCCTGTTTTTTGTTTTGTTTTTTTGTGTGGGATGTGCTGTAGTTTTGAAAGACCCCAATCATTTTCCCATATAAGATCCTGAAAATAGGAAAAAAAAATCCAAGTGGGATGAAATGGTAAAAGAAAAACAATGTTTTTTGGGTTTTCTTCTTACGTCGTTCATAGCGCAGTAAAATCGATTCTCCGGGTCGGCGAGATTACGACGACAACAAAAAAACTTTTATAGTTTTTAATTGTTTTGGCTTAAAAAATCCAGAATTTTGTAAAAAAAAAACCTGAAACTGCTCTATTTGACCGTTGATGGAGCCGTATGACGTTTTGTGTTTTTTTTTTTCCATGTGGGGAGCAGTAGTTTTTATATGCACCATCTTGGGGCAGAAACAAAACAGCCGCATCCCTGCATCTTCAGCTCCTCCGTGCTGGCTACACCTCAAAGTTGCATGATGTTTCCCTTCGATGCTATCATTAGTCAGCACGGAGGGGCCGAAGGTGCAAGGACGCAGCCGGAGAAGACGACTGAAGACTGATCGGTAGCGGATGTGTGAATGGAGCCTTAGACGTCTGGTCACTTTCCAGGTCATGTGTCCTATAGATATCAGTGAGGTGTGAGTCAGAATCCTTTCTCCTCCCTTAATGTGCGCAGGTGTTAATCAGCTATTTTATAATGTCAGAAAATATTTATTATATTAGCTCAATCACTATCATTATATTAATATAAAACTCTCTATATGTTCACAGGGGAAACTCGACTTTGGGTAAGTAACTTTCTGCTTACTTTACTGTTGCAATTTTAACAGTTGTCTCATGATTGCTGTTCAGGAACATATTGCTTCCCTGCCTCCTGCTTGAAATAGTGTGCTCCTGCTTGCTTGACAGCTCAGATCTGCAGTATTGTGGTGCTGCCTAACCAAGCTGTGCGCTCGACCATACTGCATGCAGAGTCACCTTTGTCTCTGCAGAATCAGAGGAGCACAGGGGCACTATCGGGAACTAACAACACGACTCAGCGATCCTGGCCAGCTTCAGAGCAGTGTTTACAAGCTCAGCTGGAAATAGCTAGTCAACACTGCACATGATTCGTCACTGCTGTAAATCACAAAAAAAAAATTGAATTTTAATTATCAGGTTTGGTAAATATTATTAAACAACAAATTGGAAAGTTGCTTGTTTTTACAATCATTTTCCAAATATACCCATCTCTGAAGATGGAAATAAGCCTTTAAGGCTATGTTCATTTGTTTGATCCCCCCTCCATTAGTGCTTCCATTCACACAGTACCTCGTGAGAGACAGTCTCTGTTCCGCCTGGACTGTCCCTATCTCAACACTTTCTACTGGTCCTAGGGATCCTCATCCCACAGCGCAGCTTCTCTGAGACTCGCCACCATTCCCTTCTCCAGCAGAACTATGGCCGGAAGTGCGCCCGCATCCCAGCCGTCACAGTGCTGAATGTCTGCGGCAGGAGGAAGATGCTGGGTGGCCTCATGCATTCAGCTATGTCACTTTTTTTCTCCCCAAACTGGGCCCCCCTTCGGAGGAAGGAGGCAGAGCCCTAAGTGGGAAATACCTTGCCTACCCCTCATCCCGGCCCTGAGAAAGATGATAGATAATAGATTCAGACAGGACCAGTCACCAGTTTTTGCTCTTATTTTATTCCCACTGCTCCGCTGAGTATTATGCTTTTTGTAATTTTTAAATCAGCATTACCGTTCCGCAGATACGTCCCTTTTAAATTAGTGCTATTTGCTCACAGGCTCCTCGGGGGCGTGCCTTGTAGAATTATCCTGTGAGACACGCAAGGGGGCGTGGCTCACAGGATAATTCTACAAGGCACGCCCCTGAGGAGACCATGAAAAGAGCATTAAGTAAAAAGGTCATGATCTCTGGCGGATTTTAAAGAAATAAAAAAAACAGAAAACACATGGGAGCATCGGGGATAAAATAAGAGCAAAAGCTAGCCACAGTTTATCCGACAGGTCAGCTTTAAATGTTTTTCCTTCTTTCCAAATGTTAATCCAATCATCTACGATACACCCTGTCTTTTGTGCTCAGATGTGGCGGAGCTGACATTACTATGATTATAGTGTGTGCAGAGATAACATTTTGGCCCTTTCTTTGAGCAGAAAGTGACGTTTACGATGATGTGGACTCCAGCGATTTCCCACCGCCTCCAACAGAGAGCAGGTAGGACGAATGTCTGAGAGTGGCGTCAGTACCAGAGATTAGGGGTCAGATATATATGAGGACATTGTCCAATCTCAGCTGCAATTTCTGAAAAGTAACGGTGACTCCGGCCATCATTATATTTTGTATTGTTTTCAGTTTATCAGTAGCCTCAAGAGACTCTATCGTCAGGAAGTCCCCCGATCTACAGACCCTGAAAAGGATGAAAAAAGAGGAAAAAGAATTCAGGAAAAAATTCAAGGTAATTATATACGATGTACAGTTCCTGCTGCGAGGATTGTGGGACTGTGAACGTCACTTCACGTCACTGCTGAGTCGCTCTTACCCTTCTCTGTCACCAGCACTGGTGTCATAGGAAAAAGTGCACAGCCAAAGCAACTGTGACGGTGGTGGGTGTGGACCCACTGGGCCACGGGCCAGGCTTACCCTGGAGGGGCATAACTAAGTACCTACATGGTCTTCACTAAAGCCGTGTGGAGACTCTCAGCAACAGGAGGTAGTAGTAGTAGTGCTGGATGTGTCTGCAAGAGGCAGCCCAGAGAGAGGGTCAGACACTGGGAGGAGCAGAGCGGTGCACGCCACGAGTAGGGCAGCGCTTACAAGCTGTGTGAATCACTGACATGACAACAACCACTCTGTCTTCGAAAGTTTCATTGGGTCACTTAGAAAGGTCTGAAATTGTCTCACTCCCCCCGTGTGTTGATGGGGGGGGGAAGTTAGAGGAGCTAGAGGGTTAAACACTGCTTAAATAAATAGGAAGGTAGAGAGACAGATTGAGCTGCTGTTTTCTAGTAAGTGTTTAGCTCATCCCAGTGCTGTATTCACAGCAACAATGATCAGTACTAATTTATAATCTCTTCCATGCTGCTTCTTTCCATAATTTTTTTTTATCTGAACCCATATCTGGATTCCCAGCTGCACTGTTAAGTATTTTATTTATCTCAGTTATATAGCAACTTTAATTCCATAGTGCTTTACAGACATCATCATCACAATCTCCATAGTTATCTGTATGTCTTTGGAGTAGTAGTACAGTATTGCTGTACAATGTCCTCCATGCTTCTGCTTTTTTTTCCTAATATTTTATCCCACCCCAGAGCTAAATTCACAACTACTTTGCTCAGTACTGCTGTGTTATGTTTTCTGAGCTGCAGCTCAGTAAGTGCATTATCACACCCTAAAGCTGTCAACCACTCTGACCAGTACTATTGTATAATTTCCTCCATGCTGCTGTTTGCTAGTAAGTATTTCGCTGAACCCAGTGCTGAATTCACAGCTACACTGTTCAAAAATGCTATATAATATCCTACAAGCTGCTTTCTAGTCTTCGATTCTACCCCAGAGCTGAATTCACAGCTACACTGCTCTTTAGTGTTGTGTATTGCCTTTCATACTGCTGCTTTTAGTTTTTAGCTCATCCCAGTGCTGACCTCATAGCCACAGTACTACTGTATAAAATACTAATTTCTACTGCTTTCTGGTAAGCATTTAGCGCACCCCTGTACTAAATTCAAAGCTAAACTGTTCAGAACTGATAGATGATATCCTACATGCTGCTTTCTAGAAACAATTTTTTTTACTACACATTTGAGCTGGATTCACAGCTACTCTTCTCGGAATTGCTGTATAATGCCAGCTATGCTGCTGCTTCTGCACGTGTGGCTACCTAGGTATAGAAGAGCAGAAATCCCTCATATTCTGTGTGTGCTTTGTATGGCAGACATAATAGCAGCTGGTCTCCACCCACTAGCTCAGAGACGACTGAAAATGATAGATTTAGTCTGCAGAGAGAAAACTGGTGAAAAAAGCAGAAAGCAAATCATAAAATGACCAAAAATAGTGTTATATAAAAACTATTCTGAAACATGGACAAGTTGACAGATGGCGCTAATGCCTATGTGGTGACATCCAGACGTCTACAGTATGGAGGTATTATTTATGTGCATATTGTGGCATTTTATGTGTGTACAGTTTGGCAGCATTATATTCCTGATGATCCCGTGAGCCCTTCCTTGATTCTGGGTACGCCCGTGTAATATAAAGCTTCTGTTCTGCAGTTCACAGGCGAAATTCGAGTGTTGTCAACAGTCCAGGTTGTAACGAATCTGGCAACGAAGAAGTGGGGATCCAAGGATCTGTCCCTGAAGCCCGGAGAGACGCTGAGCGTGATACAACGCGGAAATGACAATACGTTTCTATGTAAAAATAATGAGGGAAAATGTAAGTACACCCTATGCAGGACAAATTTCAGAGGTTCAGACCAGCGTCGGGGCGATCCCCTCACCAAAAAATTATGGTCAAAAGTGATGATGATGATGATATGACGGAGGGTGCAAAACAATTTCAAAGTCAGTATAATTTTTATGTAATAAATCATTAGCAATTTTGTAATAAATGGCTCTGTATAAATGAGTACACCCCAACAGATTTGTCAGAATTCAAATTTTCTACCAGGTTCCCACATTACAAAATACTCCCACAAATGTCGGCCATTGATTGCAAACAAGATTGGTTATTTTGTATCCCCCAAAAAAAGTAATTTTCCTAACAAATTCATTCAAGGCCATGTTGCCAAAATGAGCGCACCCCAATGAAAGCTAAAGTTTAGAGCACAAAATACTAATTAACAAGAATTCACCCACGGAGTAGTCTAATTCTTCATCAAACAGGTGTGCGGGCGGCTATAAAAGGGGGATACGTAACAAAGAAAACCCCCTCCCATTCCATGCTGTCAGCAATGGCACCACATGGAAGAGAAATGTCATAAGAGCAAAAGGAGAAGGTTACAACAAGATCAGGGAAGTTTTACTTGTCGGTAAAGAATACTGGCGCAAAAGTGATACAAAAATGGAACAAAGATGGAACTGCAAGGTCTCACAGAGACGTCCAGCGACCTCAGAAGTCAACACCTAAACAGGAGCGTGTTCCGATGAGAAGGGAAGAACATCCACATGTAAAATCGTCCAGTGAAGATATCGCCATCACTCCGTGCCCTTGGTAGATGGCACTTTTCCAACATGGCAAGAATACAGAACACACATCTTTTGCATTTCTGAAGAACAGGGTGATAGTGGCTCAGTGGCCAAGTGTCTCCTGATTTGACAACTGGACACCTATGGGAGGTCTGGAGACAAGATGTCATCATTCTCCATCCGTCATCCACGAGAAGAGCTCGTTATAAAGAACGGATAAAGACCAATGTTGTAATATGTCACCAACGTGTCCCTCCAGGCCTAGAAGACTCGGTGCCATCCTCACAAATCATGGAGGTCATACAAAATACTAGTTTTGGATATGGGATGTACTCATTTTTACATTCATTAACTTGAGTAAAAATGAAGATTTTATAATGAGGGCTCTATTATTCACCTTGCTGGCTTATTATGGGGAACAATGTTTTCTTTGAAGCTCAGTCTTGTCAAAATTTTAGCAACTATTCTCGTGTTCAGTGAGATATTGATTAAAATCTTAGGGGGTGTACTCATTTATGATGAGCACTGTATATCTTATCAGGGAAATCTACTTCTTGTACTTTCTGAATTGATTTGTCACTCTTAATTTAATAGGTAAAGTCTGTATTCAGTGATGCCAGATTTTCACATTACTGAGATAAGAGGTGACAGTTGGTGCTTCTAAAATTCTATGGAGGGGAGGAGCTAGATACGACACAGACATATAAAGGAGGAGATAGAAGTGACACAGGCATAGAGGGGAGGAGCTAGAAGCAAAACAGGCACATAGGGTAGGAGCTAGATAGGGGAGGAGCCAGAGGCGTCACAGACATATAGAGAGGTGCTAGAGATGACACAAACATGTAGTGGAGGAGCTAGAGGCGACACAGACATAGAGGGGAGGAGCTAGAGGTGATGCAGACATAGAGGCGAGGAGCTAGAGGCGACACAGACATAGAGGGAGGAGCTAGAGGTGACACAGACATAGAGGGGAGGTGTCAGGATCCCGTCTGGGTTGGAGCCGATGTTACTGCAAACACTAGGGGAAGCAGAGGCAGGTAACGTAGTCAGGTGGCAGGCCGAGGTCGGTACACAGGAAAGGCAGTGTTTGTAGCAGAGGAGCAGGCAGATAACGTAGTCAGGTGGCAGGCTGAGGTCGGTACACAGGAAAGGCAGTGTTTGTAGCAGAGGAGCAGGCAGATAACGTAGTCAGGTGGCAGGCCGAGGTCAGTTCACAGGAGAGCAGTGTTTGTAGCAGCAGGAACAGCAGGAGAAAGAGCTTGACTAAAGGCTGGAAGCACAATAATCTCGCAATGACACACCCACAGGGCCAGGTTTATATAGGGCGTATAATTGGCAATCAGAGGCCAAACGAGAGAGCACTGGGTGAAGCCGATCAGGAACAACAGTCAATGGTATCCGGGTTCAGCAAGGAACTTTGTAGCCAGCAGAATAGCTCAGATGGTAGAGCTGCTGGCCGGTGGACAAGAGGTACTGGGTTCGATCCCTGACAGTAGGAGCTAGAGGCGACACAGACATAGAGGGAGGAGCTAGAGGTGACACAGACATAGAGGGGAGGTGTCAGGATCCCGTCTGGGTTGGAGCCGATGTTACTGCAAACACTAGGGGAAGCAGAGGCAGGTAACGTAGTCAGGTGGCAGGCCGAGGTCGGTACACAGGAAAGGCAGTGTTTGTAGCAGAGGAGCAGGCAGATAACGTAGTCAGGTGGCAGGCCGAGGTCAGTTCACAGGAGAGCAGTGTTTGTAGCAGCAGGAACAGCAGGAGAAAGAGCTTGACTAAAGGCTGGAAGCACAATAATCTCGCAATGACACACCCACAGGGCCAGGTTTATATAGGGCGTATAATTGGCAATCAGAGGCCAAACGAGAGAGCACTGGGTGGAGCCGATCAGGAAGAACAGTCAATGGTATCCGGGTTCAGCAAGGAACTTTGTAGCCAGCAGAATAGCTCAGATGGTAGAGCTGCTGGCCGGTGGACAAGAGACACTGGGTTCGATCCCTGACAGTAGGAGCTAGAGGTGACACAGACATACAGGGGAGGAGCTAGAGGTGACACAGACATACAGGAGAGGAGCTAGAGGCAACACAGACACTGTGAGGGCAGGGTCCTCTCTCCTTCTGTACTTGTGTGTGTCCTGTATTGCTCATATTTATTGTACTTGTCTATATTCACCCCCTCTCACATGTAAAGCGCCATGGAAGAAATGGCGCTATAAAAATGAATAATAATAATAGCGGAGGAGCTAGAGGTGACACATACATACAATATATGGGAGGAGCCACAGATGACACAAACATATAGGGGAGGAGCTAGAGATGACACAGACATATAGGGGTGGAGCTACAGGTGACACAGACATAGAGGGGAGGAGCCAGAGGTGATACAGACATTCCTCTTCAAGCTCTCCTGAAACAATTACATCTCTACATAGAACTTTATGAGCACCAACTGTCATCTCCTATCTCAGTAATGTTTGTATTGAATGAAGACACATTTTACAGTTAACCCCTTAATATCCAATGACGGACAAAGCCCATCATTGGACGCCTCCCCCGTTTGGTGCTGGCTCCGGCGATGAGCCTGCACCTTTTCCGGCACATAACAGCTGATCTGTACAGCTGACATGTGCCCGGAACAGCCGTGGGTGAAAACGCGATTCACCCGCGGCTGTTAACATGCTAAATGCCGCTGTCAAACTCTGACAGCAGCATTTAACATGCACGCGCAGGAAGCGCGTCATTACCTCCTCCCGTCGGCGCCTGCGTCACATGACCGCGGGTCGCCGATGGGTTGGCATGACAACCCGAGGTTAGGAGAAGACCCCTGTGGTTGTCACTGCTGGATCGCTATGAGCGCCACCTTGTGGTCGGCGCTCATAGCAAGGGAGCATTTCTGATACATAGAGCAGGGCTGCAGCTGTATGTAGCGGAGGCGATCGGACAACTGCAGCTTCTAGTCTCCCATGGAGACTATTGAAGCAAGCAAGAAAAATGTTTTTAAAAATATAAAAAAAATTAAAAAAAATAAAAGTTTAGATCACCCCCGTTTCGCCCCACTCAAAATAAAACAATAAAAAAAAATCAAACGTACACATATTCGGTATCGCCGCGTTCAGAATCGCCCGATCTATAAATATATAAAAAGAATTAATCCAATCGGTAAACGACGTAGCGCTAAAAAAATCGAAACGCCAGAATTACGTTTTTTTTGGTTGCTGCAACATTGCAATAACGGGCGATCAAAAGAGAATGACATGATCAGTGCAGGAGGAGGAAGAAGCGGACGCCTCTGATAAGATTTATAAAGTTTCCTGGCTTCATGTGAACTATTGATTTTATAGAATAAATAAGTGATCGAGTTCTTCTTTATAATCCGTATTTTATTTTTGGTTGTGGTTATTTTTAAGGATTGCGCACGTTCGGATCGTTGCAA
This sequence comes from Oophaga sylvatica, assembly GCA_033576555.1. NCBI lineage: Eukaryota > Metazoa > Chordata > Amphibia > Anura > Dendrobatidae > Oophaga > Oophaga sylvatica. The sequence goes on along the minus strand of JARQOD010000001.1, from coordinate 991,137,639 downwards.
TGATTTAGTTATTAAATATGGTTTTTTTTTGTGCCCCAGATGGTTACGTATCCGGAAGCAACATCATGGATAAGTAAGTGTTAACATATTTTAATAAATTCAGATTTTTAATAAAAGTCAGACTTGCAGGCGCTTCCCCTGTAGGATCCCATCAGGGTTGGATATACCTGTTCTTGGCATCTGCTCTCCCCCTGTAATGGCAGCCGGGATCAGAGATAACTGGAATTCCGTACATCGTCACCTTCTAGTGCCGTACTGAGAACATCGCACTGCGACCTCTTCAGAATGAGTTAACTGTGAAACCATCAGCGAGCTCGTTCCCTTTTATCGTTTTTTTTTTTATTTAGCTCCACTCAGCTGATTATTAATCAAAAGAAGATCAGAATTGTGATAATTTGGTGATAAATTTGTTACATTTTAAGACTAAGGTCCCCGATTCATCATACACCCTAATCGTAGTTGTGAAAAACGTTTGCAGCTTTTCGTCCTGGCCAGGTCTGATTCTTTTTTTTAAAAGTTTGTGGAGCTTAAGGAATTTGGCACAACAAAACTGAAAACTGGGATACAAAACCTGCCCCATTATTGGAAGACCACAAGGAACGATATAAAAAAAAGTTGACAAAAGTAAAATTGTATTTTTTTTGCTATTCTCTCTCTAAAACTAAAGAAATAAATACTAATCAATATTAAAAAAATAAAAAAAGTTTCCATTTTATATAAATTATGATTTATTTCTACCCAAAAATGGAAAATTCAACATAAAAATGGCGACACTTTTTTTTTCAATATATCGTGCCATTATTTAAAAAAAACATAAAAAAAATTATGTATTTCTATGTATCGCATTAACCCACAGGATAAAGGTTTCTCGTGCCACATGGTGAAGGATGCATATTTTGGCACTAAAAAATCCCTTTTATGTTTTGCAGATTTGTTTCACTGAGCATCTGTGGCTGCAGAATGAGTTAACTGAGAATCAGTCAGTGAGCTCATTTTGACAGAACATTTTTTTACTCTTTTATCTGTCTTTGGCGCGTTTAGATGGATGTATTTCACAGACCATACACGGACCAAAATGGCGCGACTGACTGTGGGTAGTTAGAACGTCATGGGCACATGAGACTGTTCGGGAGACTCCCGGTCAGGCTTTGTGGTCCATATACGGACCGGTACATACACCCAAGTGAACCTGACCTTTTTCTGATCTTCTCTTAGCTGATCCATGACCATAGACCACATGAAAGAGAGGTAAAGTTTTATGTGGTCAAAAACTCACCATCAGAATGAGCTCGCTGACAGATTGTCAGTTACCTCATTTTGCAGCCATGAACGTGTTATGGGAAGCAAATAGTTTGCAAAATCCATTAAAATGCCGCCCTTGATGTTTAGGGAGTTGTAACATTTTTTCATTTTTAGTAGCCACCACCACAGGCTCATACTCTGTGACTAGGGTGGGATCGCAGAGGTCGGACTTTCTTCTTATCTGACATTTCTATAAATATCCCTTTCTCTGCAGTGACGGGGACATCTACGATGACATTGGAGAGGGTGCGTACAATGTTCTATTCTCCATAGACAGTTTCATTCATAGCGGTATCACTCAGAGCTGATTGGTCGCCATAGTCGTGACATCACCGGTGACGGATTTCCCAGTAGGCACAGGAGGCACCTGCCTATGGGCTGTCATTTTGGGGAAAGGTGATTCCCATATTGTCAGGAGGGGCATAGCGCTGCAGACACGTGACAATACAGAGTGGATGTCATCTATCGTGCAGCGCCTGCAGCCCACGGCGTGACTATGGCTCCATAGTGTGTAACGTGTGCCGCCAGGTGGTGCTTTTATATTCTCCATTCTCTCCTAGTGCTACCTCGATAATATGTTGTGTCACCGCATGAAGGCTTTTTTTTTCCTGTGGAATATTCTCAAATATTCTGTTAAAAGAAAGCTGTACGTGCCTCCAGGTAATCTGGAGGTGCCATTTCTTGTACAAGCTGTGACCCCAAATCTGCTGCTAGACATTTGTCCCCTTCCGCTATACAATTACTATTAATACCGGCAAACATATACTACAAATATCACCATATAATTACTATTAATACTTACATACAATCAAAATTAATATTAATAACGCTACACAACTACTATTAATACCGCCATAAAAGTACTATTAATATGGGATACAACTGCAATGACTGTTAATACCGCCATATAATTACTATAAATACCGCCATATAATTACTATTAATACTTAGATACAATCACAATTACTATTAATACTGCCATACTATTACTAATAATTCTGCCATATAATTACTAATAATACTGCCATACAATTACTAATAATTCTGCCATATAATTACTAATAATTCTGCCATACAATTACTATTAATACCGCCATACAATTAAAGGTGTTATTATTACAGTCATATAACAACTGTTAATGCCGCCTTACAATTACAATTACTATTAATACTGCCATACAATTACTAATAATACTGACATACAATTACTAATAATACCGCCATATAATTACTAATACTACCGCCATATAATTACTAATAATACTGTCATACAATTACTAATAATACCACCATACAATTACTAATACCACCATACAATTACTAATACCACCATACAATTGCTAATAATACCGCCATTCAATTACTAATAATACCGTCATACAATTGCTATTAATATTGCTATACAATAGCTATTAATACCACTGTACAATTAAAGGTGTTATTATTACAGTCATATAACAACTGTTAATGCCGCCATATAATTACAATTACTATTAATACTGCCATACAATTACTAATAATACCGCCATGTAATTACTAATAATACTGTTATACAATTACTAATAATACCGCTATACAATTACTAATAATACCGTCATACAATTACTAATACCACCATACTGTACAATTGCTAATAATACCGCCATTCAATTACTAATAATACCGCCATGTAATTACTAATAATACCGCCATATTTTTACTAATAATACTGCCATACAATTACTAATAATACCGCTATACAATTACTAATACCACCATACAATTGCTAATAATACCGCCATACAATTACTAATAATACCGCCATACAATTACTAATAACACCACCATACAATTACTAATAATACCACCATACAATTACTATTAATGTCGCCATACAATTACTAATAATACCGCCATACAATTACTAATAATACCGCCATACAATTACTATTAATGTCGCCATACAATTACTATTAACACTGCTATACCATTACTATTACGATCTTTGGTGGACACAAGCTTCGGGTGGCAGACACTCCTTTTAGAAAGGTGTATGATGGGTCCTACAGCCCCACGCAGGTCACACTCCCCGGAGGACACCGCTGGCGCAGCAGGGCCATATGTTTCTCTTGATAACATACTCCTCACCCGTGTGACACTGCGGTAGCCATTTCTTGCAGGTTTTCTTTAGATCCTTCCTGTCTGTTCTTCCTCTTGGTCATTTTTGTCTCTATTTCCGCAGATTGCATCTACGACAATGACTGAATCCTCCGGGATCCTCCGCATCCGCGTAATCTGCGGGTGACGACAGACAAGCATTGTACAGATTCTCATGTATCCAATACTGTGACGATTTCTCCCGGAAATAGAGCAGCTGGAATCTGATTGGTCGCCACGATCCACTTGTACTATTTTTCCTAATTGCATGATATAATATAATGTAAAAAAAAGTGTCTGCCGCTTCCACAAAGCAGAAAATATTAGAATAGATTTCACTATTTTTTTGCACAAAAAATAACAAAAAAAAAAATTTTTTCTACTTAAAGGGATTGTCTGGTTTATAAAGCTGATGTTCCTGTTAAGGACTCTCATCTGTCAGTTCACTCTGGAGGACCGATCCCGTCCTGCATTTCATGGCCAGACTATTGATTGTAATAAGAACTGTGTAATACTTCATTTCCCCTGCGGGGGCAGTGCAGGGAAATGGATCACTTGCTGCAAGGTTCTAACAGAGATCGCAGCTGATCGATCAGCAGGACAAAAAAAAGACTGAAATGAGATATTTTACTGAGATTTAGAAACTGTAGAAATGATGGGGGTGAGATGTGATTACACTGCCATGGCTCGGCCTTACAATTACTGCTAACGGAACCCAGGACCCCCACACACATGGTTCTGAAGATCCACTAGGGGTCCGGATTTTGGGCTTTCTTCTTGCTGTCAGTGACATGAAATGTTAATTTTTTATATTCCGTGGCTGAAAATGCATCCTGATCACATCCCGGGAAAAGTGTGCGAAATGCGCTGGCTGCTGCATGACCCGCAGTCCTACGGCACAGCAGAGGTGACACACTGTGATGCAGGATACATTATCAGCTCTGCATCTGTCGTGTGAAACCCACCCGGATCTTACTGTATTTATAAATGGGGATAATGTGTTCTGCTCTCTGTACAGAAATAAATATATCGTGCTGTCGACGGATTTGTGTATTTTGTGTAATCTCCAAATTAAAGTCGTTGCATCCATTTGACCCTGAATGAAAAAGGGTTATCCGTCAATAGGAAAACATGTCTGCTTTCTTACCAAAACCCATCTGAAATGCCCCTTTTCACCAGCTAGCAATGTCCCTGAAAAATCCCAAATTTTGGACTGTTGTCAGCTTAGGTGAGACAGAGGCAGAGACACTCACATATCTTTTTCTTATTGGTAAGTGTTTTATTTCAACTCAATACTGGATTCACACTTACCCTGCTCAATACAGCTGTACAGTGTCCTACATGCTGCTTCTCTCTAGTAAATGTTTTAGCTCACTTCCCGGAGCTGGATTCACAGCTACACTGATCAGTGCCATGGTATAATGGCATCCATGCTGTTGGTTACTAGTAAGTGTTTTAGTTCACCCCAGAGCTGGATTCACAGCTAAACTGCTCAGCACTGATATATAATACACTCCATGCTGTTGATTTCTTTTAAGCGTTTTAGCTAGCCCCAGAGCTGGATTCACAGCTAAACTGCTAAGTACTCTGCAGTATAATGTCCTCCATTCTGCTGTTTTCTAATAAGTGTTTAAACTCATGTAGAGCTGGATTCACATCTACACCGCTCAGTACTGCTATATGTCCTCCATGCTGATGATTTCTAGTAAGTGTTTTATCTTGCTTTATAGTTGGATTCACACTTACACTGCTTAGTACTGCTATATAATGTCATCCATGCTGCTGATTTCTAGTAAGTGTTTAGCTTGCTACAGTTCTGAATTCACAGCTGCACTGCTCAGTACTGTTATATAATGTCTTCCATGTTGCTGATTTCTTATAAGTGTTTCAGCTCACCCCAATGCTGGATTCAGAGCTACACTGCTCAGTACTTCTTTATAATGTCCACAATGCTGCTTTTTTCATGTATGTGCTTAGCTCATTTCAGAACTGTCAGTGCCTGCGTTTTCAAGAAATTGATCTGCGAATGCTTATGCAAATGAGCTTGTCAGTGCATGGGGCTCGGCCTGCCCTTACAGCTCTCCGGCCTCTCTCCCCTTTTCTACTCCTACTGCCGACCTGCTTATTGTGACTGATAGAAGATAGTATGGTAGGCACTCGACGGTTAACTAATTAACTAGTTGACTTAAACTATAAAGCGCTGCAGAATGTGTTGGTGCTATATAAAGATTATTATTATTATTATTGGTGGTCAGTGGTAGTGTAGACTCAATATATATAGCAAAATTCCCACGGCACAATCACATCCCAAACAATATTGCGTTTATTTCATGCTCATATTTAGTTGCTGCTGCACTGTTTTGTTTGAATATAATACAGTCACAGCAGCTTGCACCTGTTCACACTTTCTTCAGTCTGATCTGCGGTGTGTCAAACCCAAAGGGTTGCGCACCAAAAGAGGAATTTACACGCTGCCGGTAGAGTGAACTTGCTCCTACAGCAGAATCAGCACTAATGTTGTGCACTTGTCTCAGCTCCATGCCTGGGTTCTGCTCCCTTCCACTATGGCAGCTGCCTCTTGCTGTGCTCCTGCGTTGGGTTTCACAAGTTGACTGGCAAACTCTGTCTGTATTTTCTTACAGCTCTGACCTGAAAATAGTCCTTCATTTCCTTGAAGCATAAAGAACTCCTCTCTGGACATGTTCACACTACAAACGCTGTTGCCTCAGAGTGTATGCTTATTTCCTCATGCATGGATTAACTGTGTTAGGCAATCCCTGCATGTGTTGCGGCTGTCAAGCATCCGCAAAACATGCAGGCGCAAGGACTCGAACATATTTTTTCAGTTTGGCGCCACCCCCCCCCCCTTCCTCCACCAAGCACATAATGCGATTTGCACACTTAGGGAGAGCAGCTCATCAGCACGTGACTAAAGGTACTGCCACACTAAACAATCCCGCTAGTGATCTCGTTAACGTCGCATACTAATGAGATCGCTAGCGGGATTGTTTTAACATCGCTAGTAGCTGCCTAATTTAGCGATGTCGTTAAGGACGCTAACGCGGTTAGCGATCTCCTTAACGACACCGCACATCGCTCACACTACCCACATTACCCACGTCAACAGATCCTCCTTGCAGTCAGCCACAGATCACATGCACCGTGTGCAGACAGCAGTGACAGCGGCTAATGGGCGGCGGCCGCTCCGTGATGTGGTCTGCTGTGCTGGGAGGGTTCCGGTGCTGTCCCCCTGCTCTGGGCCTGGCGCTCCTGTGGGGGGATGGGTGGTCGGTCTCCTCCTCTTCCCGGCTCGCAGCGCCTGTCTGAGGGAGATGCACGGCTGACACCCAGCGCTCCCAGGAGCAGACGGCCGCCGTGCTACCAGGCTGATTCTTGGATTAAAAAGGTGCCACACTCAGCGATATATGCTCACCAGCGGGACGCCAACGATAAAAATAGGGTCTGGAACGATGAGAACTTGAACGAGATCACAGCAGGATCACAGCAGGGGCCACGTCGCTAGTACATGCCACACACAACAACGTCACTAACGAGATCGCTAAATAGTGACGTTTTTTAGCGATCTCGTTAGCGACGCTGTTTAGTGTGGCATACCCTTAACTCTCTTAATGTTCAGTGAAAAACTGAGAAGCAAAAAGAGAAGCTCATTGTCACGAACCTGAATCCTGACAGTGAGGATATTACACGCCGGTAGGATCGGTTGCAGGGCTTCACTTTATAATTAAAAGGCTCGCCCAGGTTTGAGATGAAAGTCTGCAGTCATTTTATGTGACTGTAGGTTTCTGAATTCTGACAGTACACGCACCACACACTTTTAGGATCCTCACTTGTCCAGCCTCGCTCAGTCCATTTTCAGTGAGTGAGGCCACTCACGTCTAGTCGGCATGTGACCGCATGTATGAAAATCACCGGCACCAGAGAATCCAGACAGCGGGCAGTGCGCACTGTGAGGATTCAGCAATCTGCAGTCACATAGAATAATCACAGACTCATCACAAACCTGGACAACCTCTTTAATGAAATATGAGAATTAGTATCACAAAACATTTACATCCAGGTACCTTGTAGATGTCGTCGTCTCTGGAGTTGTCTCTTTCTTTTCTTCATCTTGTCCAGACTCCATAAGTTTTCTCATTCACAGCCGTCTCTGCAGACTTCCATTTTCCCCGGTCTTGTGCAGCACATCCCCACATGACGCCCTTTAAGCTAGCAGTGTCATTATAATGCTCCCGAATAAAAACATCTGTCCTACACTGAGCCCCCGAATAAATAATTGCCCCTCATTATATTCCCTGCACTAAATATGACCCCACACTGTCCCTCTTATGGTACATGCCCTCCACACTGCCCTGTCCTTTCCATACTGGAACCCCTGTTCACACTTTTGTCTCACACTGAGTCCCTCCTACAGTGCCCTGTCTCTATACTGGGCACCCTCATCACACTCCCCCCTCCTTGGCATACTCTCCCCTCCTGGCTACACCCCCACTACTCAGTCTCTATTCTGTACCCACTCACTTTTCTCCCCATACTGTCTCCTCACATTATTCCCCCCCTCATACTGTCTACTCTCACTTTTCCCCCTGTTCACCATACTGTCTCCTCACATGTTTACTCCCTGACTCTCTATACTGCCTGCTCACACATCCCCCTGACTCCCCACATTGTGTCTGCACACATCCCGTCACCCTCACTCCCCATACATTTTCCCATCGCTTTCATACTGTCCGCATACATTCCCACCTTTGCTCCCCATACTGCATTCACAGCCATCCACCCACTCACCATACTGTCTGCACACATCCCCCATACATGCCACCCACCTTCTCCCTTGCTCCTCATTTTGTTTCTTCAAATTTTTCCCACCGCCCATATCATGTCTGCACCTGACCCAAACTGTGTCCTCAAACCTCCCCCCTCTGTTACACTAAATCTCCCCACAGACTATATAACCCCATCTCCACACGCCACACCAAATCTCCCCACACACATTAAATACCCCATCTCCACACTAAATACCCCCACACACATGAAATACCCTCATCCCCACACCAAATCTCCCCACACACATTAAATACCCCCATCTCTCCCTCCATGCACTGAATCTTCGGTGTCTTCAGCTATACTGGAGCACTTACCACCAATCTGCGCCTCTGGGCACTGGCAAGTGACGTCAGCAGCATGATCACATGATCTGATCACGTGACCTGATCGCGCTGCTGGCGTCACTGTGCCCCGGCGGTCAGAGCTTTAATTGTACTCGTGTCTGTAAGATGCGAGAACAATTGATCACTGGGAGCCGGCGAGCTGAAGCTTCTCGATGCCGGCTGTCAAAATGGCAGACTCCCAGTCCAGGGGGGCATCAGAATGCAGCCGCCAGTGGAGACACTGCGGACCTGCCGGCTGCGGTGACCCTCCCCCCTAGATACACCTCTGTTAACACCATTGCCTATTCATAGAGTGGCCTTATCTGAACCAGTCATACAACATACTGTGAGCCAACTTGAGGTTGTTCAAGCTATGCCAGACCTATCAGCCCCTGTAAACGCTTTGCCTCAGACTCCTGCGGCTACTTCTCCAGCTCCTCAACACCAACCTGTCACAGGGCAGTAATAGAAATACAGGGGATGAGGAACCTGGGCCCCTAAACTGCCCCTAAGGCTAAGGGAGGGCCCTGTCTTTCCTTAACTTGGGGGTACACTTGAAGGTAGTGAGGCCCAAGTCACCGACCTGTCCCTGTCTCCTGTTTAGCCCTGAGCTAAATCCCCAACCCCCTCCCCAGGAGGTGAGACAGGGAATAAAGGGAACTACACCAAAAACCAAAGGAAAGGAAAGACGCACACTTAGGGGTTAAATCAACTAAACAACCAACACTTAGCTTTCTCTGCTGCAATGCACCACACAGCAGACTAAGGCACAAGATCAGGGAAACAGCAGAAGTACCATTGCACTCAGCAAGCTCCTGACTCCAGCTTGGTTGGTCTCCAAAAGCAGAAGTATCACCAACAGTCAGCTGACGCCTCGGGTGACCTTTTAAAGGATGGTGGGAGTGGTCACCGCCTTCTCCTGACAAGTCAGCAGCAATGTAATTACACCAGGGGCCACAGGGGGAAAAGACTGACATTAACCCCCGATGGCCTGAAAGGAAAATGGTTTTAATATAGAAAGCAAAATCTGCCACAGATCCCAAAGTGGATCGTGACACAACCACAGCCTAAATAACCTGAGCATTCTGCTTGGGGGACGTCTCCACTTTTAAGCTCTCTTGCCTGTTTTTATGGAAATCTGGAGACCTGCCAGGCTTTGTAAGCCAATGCACAGAACACTTTACTTTTTCCTCCATTAATTTTTTTCTGATCAATCAAAAGTGGCCTGGAGATGCCTTAGTGTGGGTTGCACCACTATGGGAGCGGGAGGATCCTATGATGCATTTTCTACCCTACTTCCTTACTGCCTTTTGTAGAGTGTTTGATGAACCAGGTTGTGTCCATTCCACCGTTGATTCCATACTGTGGCTCAGACAAGAGACTAAGTTTGTGAGTCGTTATGCCATCCAGTTCCGCACCCTATCTTCTGATCTTGCCTGGAACAATGATGCACTGCTGGCTGTCTTCTACGCCAACCTATCCAGTCGGATCAAAGATGATCTTTCTTGTAGGGATTTGTCATCCTCCCTTGATGTCATTTTATCTCGCCACCCTAAAGGACTTATGTTTTATAGAAAGCTCGAGGGAAAAAACTCAAGATTCCTGTGTTCTACATGTCAGAGATTCTTCAAAATCTCCAACCAGAGTGGCTGAACTGGAATCCATGCACAGTGTCCGGAAGAAATTGTCATTGGCCAAAAGATCCCTTCGTCTAACAGAAGGACTATGTTTATATTGGGATGAATGGGATCACTCTTGCATAAACTATTCCAAAGTTAAGGCCAAAGAAGGAAACTTCAGAACTTAGGCACGGTCATGCCTATGTCTATTTATTTTGCTTTGTCTGTGTTCGCATGACAGGCGTTCATTGATTCCGGAGTTACAGAAAATTTCATGGACTTCTCTCTGGCCAAAAGTTTGAAAATTCTTTTTAAGAATCCTAGAATGTTAGATCTGGAAGGGACCTCCAGGGTCATTGTGTCCAACCCCCTGCTCAATGCAGGATTCACTAAACCATCTCAGACAGATGTCTGTCCAGCCTCTGTGTGAAGACTTTCATTGAAGGAGAACTCACCACCTCTCCTGGCAGCCTGTTCCACTCATTTATCACCCTCACTGTCAAAAAGTTTTTTCCTAATATCTAATCTGTATCTTTCAGTATTTTGTTTCCTTGCAGACGCCTCTGGATCTAATCTGCATGTATGGATCCACAATTCTTGGTGGTTGTATCAGATTCCGGACTAACATGGTGACTCATGAGATTGCAGCGCTACACGTTGATTACATTTATTTTTCAGGGTATTGTCATTTATGTAAGGCATCTGCAGCTTCCACGACTAAGGCTACATGCTCCGGTCATTGACCAGATTGGCCAGTGGGGATCATCTTGTTTTCAAAATTGCATCTAAGCTCTACCACAGCCACTTTCTTTAAAAACTCTGCCCAGCATCCATGGTCTCCAATTTGCCTGCTCCAGACCAGGACTTTGCAGATGTATTTTTAAGCAGAGCTCTCCTTACAGATCCAGAGAAAGTTTCTGTTATTTTGGATTGGCCACAAGAACAATTCATTACACATCGCTCATAATTTATCCTCCTTAGACCTCGTGTACACTGTTGTGTACATTGGTTTCAGGGTTCTGGGTCTGAGGAGGTTAAGATGTGGCTCCAACCACGGCACTCCCTTGAAAGGGCGCTAATTCTTGAAACTAGATTCTATGATTCTATGATTCTAGTCGATTCAGGTTCAGACCTTTCAGGAACTTAAATCTCCTACGCCATCCTGATATCGACAGATTATTCTTCCTTGAAGTAGATGCCAACTGGTGCAAGAACAGTTCCGTCTCAAAATTCCTCTGAATTTAGTTATCATCCCTTGACATTCGTCTCCAAGAATTTCTCACTGGCAAGACGGAATAATAGAGTTGGTGACCGTTAGCGTTTAGCCCTTAAAATAGCTCTAGAGGAATGGTGATATCTACTAGAAGGAGCTAAGTTCCTGGTGAGGATCTATACTGACTACAAAAATCTGGGATATCTTCAGTTTGCCTACAGGTTGATTTCTCCTCCAAGCTCGATGGTCACTCTTCTCTTAAATGTTCGATTTCATCCTCAAGTATTATCTTACTGAGAAACGAATGCATGGCTGAAACTCCATCCAGGTCCTTGGATCCATGTGATGCCTTTGAGTATCTTTGCTTCCTTTTCTTCTTCATCTAATTCTCCACCTAAAAGTTATTTTCTGGTCTCCAAAGCTCTTGGTTCCATTCTCTTGTTGTGAAGCAAACTTCTGAACTTCTCATTTGTACTGGTGGCCAAAATGGAAACAAGGCATCAAAGAATTTTGGGCATCTTGTGCTAAGTGTGCCACAGTTCAGTTTCAAGTGCCTTTTGGTCCTCTTCAGCATCTTATTATCTCTCAAGGCCCTGGGCTGAGAGTCCTATGGATCTTCCTGAGTGGACCTGTTGCCCAAGATATTTTGTTCCGTTACCAGGACCTTGTCGAGTGTAAGGTAAACTAGTGGACACTTAGAAGCAGTGACGGGTGACCTTGACAAGTCAGACCAACCACCTGCCAGAACTCGGGCACATACATCTGGCCCACTAATCTACTTGACCTTCAACCTAGTACACATATAAAAGAATCTCATGACAAATGCAGTGTCTTATGGGCTCAGTTTCATGTCCATTATGGGCCTCATGCCTTTCTGAGAAGGACAGTGAAGCAATGCAAAAAAGTCAGAAAGCATGAGATACACATACTACGTATCCTCCTAACTCTCCATGCTGCTCTTTACAGCTGATCCCCGGGGTGGGGAGGTTGTGAGGATAAACGTGTGGCAATCTGTTGAGATCCTACAAGGAGCTGACTTGCAGATGTGTAACATCTACAGGAATAATCCTCCAGAATTAACTAACGCAAAGGAGAAATAGCTAATTGTGACCTTCTGCTGGAGCGCGAGGAAAAGCTCAGCAAAGCAAGAGCTTCACCACGAAAGGGCAGACAAACACCTAAAACCAGGAGGATCCAAAGGCAGCAACATAATAACTGCAGCAGAGGAAGCAAAGCTGGAGCAAAGAAGAAAAAAGGGGCAAATACAAGGTGGAGGCCAGAATGGCAGGTCTTCAGGGCACAGTTATGGGGGACAGGCGGATCATGCACTTTTAGGGTACACGATCAGTGTTTGTTCAGGCTTTGGTGCAGGTGAATTTCAGCATGAATTTTTCACTTACGTTTTTTAATGCGTTTTTGACGCATGAACTCTTGTGAAGTATAGATAGATATGGGATAGATAGATTGTGAGTTTAATTAGTGGCTTGCGTATTTGTATTAATAATAAAAAAAATGACGTGGGTCCCCCGCCTATTTTTTGATAACCAGCCCAGGTAAAGTAGACAGCTGCGGGTTTATATTATCAGGTTAGGAAGGTCCCTGGTTATTGCGCCCTTCCCAGCTGCCCCAGAAGAGGCGAATCACATTCAATGCTCCAATTCTGGTGCTTCGCGAGGCTCTTCCCCAGTGCCCTGGTGCGGTGGCAAGTGGGGCAATGGTAGTAATGGAGAGGCGTCTATCAGACACCCCCATTTCTAACCCTGTATGGGGTCTGTGATGATGCATGTTATGGATTGTGGAGATGCACGTTGGGATCTGTGGATGATGCAGTTATGGGGGATCTGTTGATGAGCATGTTATGTGGATCTGTGGATGATGCGCTGTTATGGGGATCTGTGGATGATGTGCTGTTATGGGGGATCTGTGGATGACGCGACTGTTATGGGGATCTGTGGATGACGCGCTGTTATGGGGATCTGTGGTATGGGGATTGTGTGCACACTGTTATGGAGATCTGTGGATGACGCGCTGTTATGGGGGATCTGTGGATGACGCGCTGTTATGGGGGAACTGTGGATGGCGGTAGTGGATCTGTGGATGACGCGGTTATGGGTATCTGTGGATGACGCGCTGTTATGGGGTATCTGTGGATGACGCGCCGTTATGGGGGATCTGTGGATGAGCCGTTATGGGGGATCTGTGGATGAGCACGTTATGGGGGATCTGTGGATGACGCACTGTTATGGAGGATCTGTGGATGACGCGCTGTTATGGGGATCTGTGGATGACGTGCTGTTATGGGGATCTGTGGATGACACTGTTATGGGGGATCTGTGGATGATGCACTGTTATGGGATCTGTGGATGACGCCTGTTATGGGGATGATGATGCACTGTTATGGGGGATCTGTGGATGACTGCACTGTTATGGGGATCTGTGGATGACCCTGTTATGGGGGATCTGTGGATGATGCACTGTTATGGGGATCTGTGGATGACGCTCTGTTATGGGGTTCTATGGATGATGCACTGTTATGGGGATCTGTGATGACACACTGTTATGGGGGATCTGTGGATGACGCGCTGTTATGGGAGATCTGTGAATGACACACTGTTATGGGGGATCTGTGGATGACGTGCTGTTATGGGGGTTCTATGGATGATGCACTGTTATGGGAGATCTGTGGATGACACACTGTTATGGGGGATCTGTGGATGACGCGCTGTTATGGGAGATCTGTGGATGACACACTGTTATGGGGGATCTGTGGATGACGGCTGTTATGGGAGATCTGTGGATGACGCGCTGTTATGGGGGATCTGTGGATGACGTGCTGTTATGGGGGATCTGTGGATGACCCGCTGATATCCGCCATCATTGATTTATGCTGGTATGTTCTCCTGATGAACCGAATGAAGGGGAAACGCGTTGAGAACATGCGTGCAACCTATATCTTTACAACAAGGTCATTTAGGAGAGGGAGGGATAGCCGCCAATGAATGGGGCGCTGATGTGCCGATGAGTGTGGCTCCACGGCACATGTGTAGGGTGCCGACCTCTGTAGATAGGCAGGGAGATATCAGCAGAATATTAGGACGTCTTCGTCTCCCTCCCCTTTAAAGTACAAATAACCTTGGGTTGGAGTCATGATTATATTAGTTTATATATGCACAACACTAATAATAAAGGTTATGTTTTATATGATTTTTTTGAAAAAAAGGGGAACTTAATTCGGTGATTCACTAGAAATATATTCTGGTACTTTCTTATCCAATATACGGTGATTTTTTGGGTGTGAGTGTAGGAAGAAGGACCGGGCCGTGGGTACTTGCTCTGCGCCGGGTCCGGAACTGTCGGGGCTGTCTGCTCTGTTACCCGGGGGAAAGTTTAGGGGAGGGACAAACCCTTGCACCAGGAAGCAGGGGGCGTGGCTAAGCTCCAGGATCATCGTCGTCTACAGGACCTCACCGGACCGATCCCGCGCCGGCCATCGCTGGCGCCATCGCTGGCTTCGTGGACCCTTCTGCCTGAGGACCGCCTGTTTGGATAAGTTATACCCTTGTTAATTAAAAGCATTAACCCTTGCTCTGCCTCCTGTCCCTCGCTGCATCCCGCAACCTGCTCACATTACTTCCAGCCAATCAGTGTTATCTTTGTTCTGTCTCCCTCCCGCTTCACCTCTTCCTATTGGTTGAATAAAAAGCATCTGGAGTCGTAGTCAAATTATAGTCTCACTTGATTGGTTGGAGAATTCAAGCTAGCGTCCAATCAGAGAGAAGTTCTTGCATGCATTCATTCATTCTGCCCCGCAGCTAGTTTTCTGTCTCTCCATTGGTCAGCACGGTACCCAATCACAGTAACAGAGTAAATGAGCTGCTCTTTGATTGGCTGATGCTGCAACCGCGCCCCTCTCATTATAAAAGCAGCGGTGTCGCCTGAGGTGAGTCATTATCAGTTCGCTGTTCAAAGCAAGTCACGACCACGCCTACCCGGACCGCTGTCGCGGTGCACGCTGGGAACTGTGGATGAACAATGTATTTTTTTTCCTCCCTTGTCCACAGCTTTATTCATAAGGAAAGAAAACCACAAACACGCACTTAACACAATTTCTTCGCGCAGGCTGGAACATGCCCACAGTAAAGATGGCGGCCGCGGTCTCTCTAGGGACGTATTTTTTCTTCCCAGGGATGAAAGTCTAGTTTTTCCTTCTGCATTCGGTCTTTTGTTTCTCGTTCAACAAATCACATTCTCTCCCGATGTAAAAAAAAACTTAAAACTTTCTGCATGACCTCTCGGCGGAATCCCCGCCCTTTGCCCCCTATCTCGTCTTCTCGCGAGACAGAGCGATGTTTCCGGTGTTGTGAATGTCTCCCCACCGAGGAACATGGCGGCTAGCATCCGCGGCCGCTCCCTCCGGCACCTCAGGATAAGAGGTAACCGGAAGGGCTGGGACGGGGGATTCCGGGACGGGGATGTCGGGGGCTCCGGGATTTCACTGTTGCCGGGGAGACAGAGGCAGATCTACCCCTCCCTCCGGCCTCTGCCTCAGTGGTATGTCCCGGTGAGGGGGCGCCGGGGTGTGCGCCCGCCCGTTACCATGGCAGCGACAAGAGTGCGCTCCCAGCATGCAGCTGCGCCCTGTCACCCGCTCCCCCCATATTCCGCACCCCCATATTCCGCAGCCCCTCGTACACGTCCACTCCGCCCCCTTCATCCATTTCTCTACAGGACGACTTATATTTTTTATGCGCCGCCATTCACGTTCCCATAAACCGGACTCAGAAGCGAAGGTGACGCGCGTCCGTCCGCCATTGTTCCCGTGCGGTAATAACGCCCCTACAGCGCGATTCTCCGGGTCGGTGCGATGGCGGCGATACCTCACATGAGGAGGTTTAGTTAAAAGAAGAAGTAATTGTGGCCATTTTTATTTTTCCGCTGTCATATTTTGGAAGCTCGCAGGTGGACACGTTCTGATCCGGCCGTGGTCCTCGCCTTCATACGTGTGAGATGGCGACTCGTGACGATCCAGTGACTCCGCGATTTCCCCGCAGGGGGCATCAATGGGCACTGAAGGGTCGCGCCGTGCAAGTGTCACCTGGACGGCATTTAAGTGGTTAAACAGCAGCCTAGTTGCTGACTCTGAGGCCGTGACTTCTGATCACAAGATGCGAGGAGGAGGCCGTCGTAAGGAATCGGTCAGATGGCGGTAAAGTCACAGTGTGGCACCAATGGGTGTTTATGCAGCTGACGTGTCCGTAGGCGCGGATCTGCTCTGCGAGCGTCAACTTTTCACTCTTCAGCTGTTGCAAAACTACAAGTCCCAGCATGTCCTGACCACCTGAAGATTCCCCCTTACACCCAAATAAGAAATATATTGTATACTCTCCTTTCAGATCTGCCGGTCATTGTTTATCTCCCTGCAGCAATGATGTCTCGTATACTCATGTGCGCAGTGATTGGCAGCAGTGGTCACATGGATGTACATGATGTCATCACTACAATGGAGCCATAAAGCATGTATTGGGATTGTCCAGAGTCTATCCATCCATCCCTCTACCCATCCATCCATCTATCCATCCATCCCTCTATCTATCCATCCATCCCTCTATCTATCCATCCATCCCTCTATCTATCCATCCATCCCTCTATCTATCCATCCATCTATCCATCCCATCCCATCCATCTATCCATCCATCCCTCTATCTATCCATCCATCCCTCTATCTATCCATCCATCCCTCTATCTATCCATCCATCCCTCTATCTATCCATCCATCCCTCTATCATCCATCCATCCTCTATCTATCCATCCATCCCTCTATCTATCCATCCATCCCTCTGTCTATCCATCCATCCCTCTATCTATCCATCCATCCCTCTATCTATCCATCCATCCCTCTATCTATCCATCCATCCCTCTATCTATCCATCCATCCCTCTGTCTATCCATCCATCCCTCTATCCATCCATCCCTCTATCCATCCATCCCTCTATCCATCCATCATCCATCTATCCATCCATCCCTCTATCTTCCATCCATCCCTCTATCTTTCCATCCATCCCTCTATCTTTCCATCCATCCCTCTATCCATCCATCCCTCTTCTATCCATCCATCCCTCTATCCATCCATCCCTCTATCCATCCTTCCCTCTGTCTATCCATCCATCCCTCTGTCTATCCATCCATCCCCTGTCTATCCATCCATCCCTCTACCCATCCATCCCTCTACCCATCCATCCCTCTACCCATCCATCCATCCCTCTATCTATCCATCCATCCCTCTATCTATCCATCCATCCCTCTATCTATCCATCCATCCCTCTATCCATCCATCCCTCTATCTATCCATCCATCACATCTATCCATCCATCCCTCTATCTATCCATCCATCCCTCTATCTATCCATCCATCCCTCTATCTATCCATCCATCCCTCTATCTATCCATCCATCCCTCTATCTATCCATCCATCCCTCTATCTATCCATCCATCCCTCTGTCTATCCATCCATCCCTCTATCCATCCATCCCTCTATCCATCCATCATCCATCTATCCATCCATCCCTCTATCTTTCCATCCATCCCTCTATCTTTCCATCCATCCCTCTGTCCATCCATCCCTCTATCCATCCATCCCTCTGTCTATCCATCCATCCCTCTATCCATCCTTCCCTCTGTCTATCCATCCATCCCTCTATCCATCCTTCCCTCTGTCTATCCATCCATCCCTCTGTCTATCCATCCCTCTGTCTATCCATCCATCCCTCTGTCTATCCATCCATCCCTCTGTCTATCCATCCATCCCTCTGTCTATCCATCCATCCCTCTGTCTATCCATCCATCCCTCTGTCTATCCATCCATCCCTCTGTCTATCCATCCATCCCTCTGTCTATCCATCCATCCCTCTGTCTATCCATCCATCCCTCTGTTATCCATCCATCCCTCTATCTATCCATCCATCCATCCCTCTATCTATCCATCCATCCCTCTATTTATTATTATTATTATTTATTTATAAAGCGCCATTAATTCCATGGTGCTGTACATGAGAAGGGGTTACATACAAAGTTATAGATATCGTTTACAGTAAGCAAATTTACAATGACAGACTGGTACAGAGGGGAGAGGACCCTGTCCTTGCGGACTTACATTCTACGGGATAATGGGGAAGAAACAAGGTCGGGGGTGCGGCATTTCTGGTGGTGGCGGCGATGTGGCAGCTCTGGTGGCGGCGAGGCGGCAGCTCGGGTGGTGGTGGCGGCGAGGCAGAATGGTTATTGCAGGCTGTAGGCTTTCCTGAAGAGATGGGTTTTCAGGTTCCGTCTGAAGGATCCAAGGGTGGTGGATAATCGTACACGTTGAGGCGTGGAATTCCAGAGGATGGGGATAGTCGGGAGAAATCTTGGAGGCGGTTGTGTGAGGAACGAATAAGTGTGGAGGATAGTAGGAGGTCTTGGGAGGATCGAAGATTACTATCTATCCATCCCTCTATCTATCCATCCATCCATCCCTCTATCTATCCATCCATCCATCCCTCTATCTATCCATCGGTCCCTCTATCTATCCATCGGTCCCTCTATCTATCCATCAGTCCCTTTCTCTATCTATCGGTCCCTTTCTCTATCCATCGGTCCTTTCTCTATCCATCGTTCCTCTATTATCCATCGGTCCCTATCTCTATCCATCGGTCCTCTATCTATCCATCGGTCCCTCTATCTATCCATCGGTCCCTCTATCTATCCATCGGTCCCTCTATCTATCCATCGGTCCCTCTATCTATCCATCGGTCCCTCTATCTATCCATCAGTCCTTTCTCTATCCATCGGTCCCTTTCTCTATCCATCGTCCCTTTCTATCCATCGGTTCCTCTATATACCATCGGTCCCTCTATCTATCCATCGTCCCTCTATCTATCATCGTCCCTCTATCTATCCATCGGTCCCTCTATCTATCCATCGGTCCCTCTATCTATCCATCGGTCCCTCTGTCTATCCTCGTCCCTCTGTCTATCCATCGGTCCCTCTATCTATCCATCGGTCCCTCTATCTATCCATCGGTCCCTCTATCTATCCATCGGTCCCTCTATCTATCCATCGTCCTCTATCTATCCATCGGTCCCTCTATCTATCCATCGTCCTCTATCTATCCATCGGTCCCTCTATCTATCCATCGGTCCCTCTATCTATCCATCGGTCCCTCTATCTATCCATCGGTCCCTCTATCTATCCATCGGTCCCTCTATCTATCCATCGGTCCCTCTATCTATCCATCGGTCCCTCTATCTATCCATCGTCCTCTATCTATCCATCGGTCCTCTATCTATCATCGTCCCTCTATCTATCCATCGGTCCCTCTATCTATCCATCGGTCCCTCTATCTATCCATCGGTCCCTCTATCTATCCATCGGTCCCTCTATCTATCTTCGTCCTCTATCTACCTTCGTCCCTCTATCTATCCATCGGTCCCTCTATCTATCCATCGGTCCCTCTATCTATCCATCGGTCCCTCTATCTATCCATCGTCCCATCTATCCATCGGTCCCTATCTATCCATCGGTCCCTCTATCTATCCATCGGTCCCTCTATCTATCCATCGGCCTCTACTCTCGTCCCTCTATCTATCCATCGGTCCCTCTATCTATCCATCGGTCCCTCTATCTATCCATCGGTCCCTCTATCTATCCATCGGTCCCTCTATCTATCCATCGGTCCCTCTATCTATCCATCGGTCCCTCTATCTATCCATCGGTCCCTCTATCTATCCATCGGGCCTCTATCTATCCATCGTCCCTCTATCTATCCATCGGTCCCTCATTATCCATCCATCCTCTATCTACCATCCATCCCTCTATCTATCCATCGGTCCCTCTATCTATCCATCGGTCCCTCTTCTATCCATCGTCCCTCTATCTATCCTTCGTCCCCTATCTATCCATCCACCCTCTATCTATCCATCGTCCCTCTATCTATCCATCGGACCTCTATCTATCCGTCCTCTATCTATCCATCGGTCCCTCTATCATCCATCGGTCCTCTGTCTATCCATCGGTCCCTCTGTCTATCCTTCGTCCCTCTGTCTATCCATCGGTCCTCTATCTATCCATCGGTCCTCTATCTATCATCGGTCCCTCTATCTATCCATCGGTCCCTCTATCTATCCTTCGGTCCCTCTATCTATCCATCGGTCCCTCTTTCTATCCAGCTGTCCCTCTTTCTATCCATCGGTCCCTCTAACTATCCTTCGGTCCCTCTATTTATCCATCCATCTCGCTATCCCTCTATCTATCCATCCGTCCTTCTATCTATCCATCCCAGTATCTATTATTCATCTATCTATCTATCTATCTATCTATCTATCTATCTATCTATCTATCTATCTATCTATCTTCTTCGTTCTATCTGACAATTGGGTGACCGTTCCTAATATCACTCCCTGAGGTTATCACTGCACTTTTCCAGATTCCTGAAGGGCGTATAATGCAGGGGCTGATCCTTGTGTGCCGCTCAGGGGCCCGATGCAGTGGGGTCCCATCCTCCATGTCATGTCCCCGGCAGCACTGCGCTGATATCGCGGTTCTGCATTGTTGTTCTCCAGGCCCCTGAATCAGAGATTTGTCATGGTAGTGGTGGGGGGAGATCAGCGTCTCATCCTTCCAGCAATGTGAGGACTGTGTCACATCAAAACATGTTTGTGGTGGAAGAGGAGAAGGCTGGGAGTGGCGATAACATTCGAATACTGCCCCCTAGTGACAGCTGTGCAGACATGGCTCCAGAGCTGACTGCCAGCAATCCCAGCTGGGAGGATGTACTGATGTGTATGGCGGTGAGGGCCCGGGGCCCCTGTTAGGACAGTGCAATATACACAGTATATATAGTCGCTCTCGTCATAAGCCGCCATCTGCACATAGGGCAGCGACCTCTGGGAATGAAGGGCGCCCCCCGCTGCATCTCCCTGCACAATGGGCGGCCGGGGTGCTGCTGTTTAGGGAATGTATAAGGTTTACAGCAGCAGCAAAGTGAGTGACATTCCTGACATCTGCACTCGCTGCTTATTTTTTTTCTTTGTGGATTTGAACCATCAAAGGCATTTTTTCCGAATCTGCAGCGCGTCTGTTCTTCCAGCGTCTTTGCAGCGTTTTTACGCATTCAAATGAAAGGAAAAAAGAAATGCAATGCAAAAATGCATTTATTGCTGCAGAAAATCTGCTGCGTGTCAGTCTGTGGCTGCGTCTCTGCTGCAGATCTCTCCCTTGTGCTCACATTTGCTGTATATTTTTTTCCCACTGCTGGATGTTTGAGTGCTCTCCTCGTGGTTTGCTGCTCACACCGGGATTTTTTTTTTTTTTATCTACATATTTTACCAGCAGGATTTGTTGCAGCTTTTCCATCGCAAATGGCATCATTTGCAAATCTTTTTTTGCACAATTTCTCCTCAGACATTTTCTGCATTCATCATCAAAGCCACAAAGTAAAAAATACACAGCAAATTATCAAATTGCAACCTGGACAGATCTGCTGATTTCTCCATCTGGATTTTCCGCCATTCGTACCCCCGTCGCCTGTGGATATAACTCCTGACAAAACTCTGTGACAAAATATTATTGGGAAACAAGAAACACTTTTTTTTTTTTTTTTTTAGCACCGCAAAGTGATAAATCACGTGATAAGTTGTACTATACCATTACGGAAACATAAACTTTTTTTTAATTGAACTTTTTGCTTTCAATTTTGTTTTTGAAGCCCCTCGACAGGTCTTTGATCTTGTGATCATTCAATGTTGTCTAGAATTTCCCATCATCATGTTCCTGTTATGATTTAAAGGGCTACAACCCATCGTTAAAATGTTGTGGTCCAAAACGGGGCTCTGAAATGTCCATTCAGTCTTAGATATCCCATTCCTCATTAGATGACATGAAAGTTATTAACGTAGAGATATGTGGCCGGCATCAGCGTTATCGCCATAACCGTTATTGTGAACAGTTAAGCAAGTGGAAGATGAAATTATTAATATTTCCTTTATATTTGGCCAAAAATATGTACTTTCATCATCTTTTATATTTTAGAAATTTCAAAAAGGAAAATGCACTTATGCAAAAGTGTGGGCACCCTGCATGGTCAGTACCTAGTAGTTCCCCCTTTTGCAAGTATCACAGCTTGTAAACGATTTTTGTAGCCAGACAAGAGTCTTTCAATTCTTGTTTGAGGGATTTTCCTCCATTCTTCCTTGGAGAATTCCTCCAGTTCTGTGAGATTACTGGGGCTTCTTGTCTCCTTCTATTTTGAGGTCTCACCACAGATTTTCAATGATGTTCAGATCAGGGGACTGTGAGGGCCATTGTAAAGCCTTCAGTTTGCGCCTTTTGAGATTGTGTATTTTGGATTGTGATGTGTGCTTAGGATCATTATCCATTTGTAGAAGCCATCATCTTCCTCTTTTCACCTTCAGCTTTCTTACAGATGGTGTTCTGTTTGCATCAAGAATTTATGGAAATTTAATTGAATCCATTTTTCCCTCTACCCATGAAATATTCGCCGTGCTGTTTGCTGCAACACAACCCCAAAGCATGATTGATCCACCCCCATGCTTAATGGTTGGCGGGATGTTCTTTTCCTGAAATTCTGTTCCTGTTTTTCTCCACACTTACAGTACAGACCAAAAGTTTGGACACACCTTTTCATTCAAAGATTCTTCTGTATTTTCATGACTATGAAAATTGTAGAATCACACTGACGGCATCAAAACTATGAATTAACACATGTGGAATTATACATTACACTTTACAAAAAAGTGTGAAACAACTGAAAATATGTCTTAGGCCGGCGTCACACTAGCGAGGTTGATGCGAGTTAGTCGCACGACTTACTCGCATTAACACCCGGCACGGCCGCCCGCTCTCGGACCAGAGTGCGCGGCGGCATAGAAATACATGCGGCAGCGCACTCTGGTCCGAGAGCGGGCGGCCGTGCCGGGTGTTGATGCGAGTAAGTCGTGCGACTAACTCGCATCAAACTCGCTAGTGTGACGCCGGCCTTATATTCTAGGTTCTTCAAAGTAGCCACCTTTTGCTTTGATTACTGCTTTGCATGCAGAAAAGGTGAACGGATGGACTCTACATGCCTGGTTCCCATCGTGAAGCATGGAGGAGGTGGTGTGATGGTGTGGGGGTGCTTTGCTGGTGACACTGTTGGGGATTATTCAAAATTGAAGCGGTGAGCGGTCCAGCTCACCCCAAACCATTTCGATGGGTTCAGGTCTGGTGACTGTGGAGGCCAGATCATCAGGCGTAGCACCCCATCACTCTCCTTGGTCAAATAGCCCTTACACAGTTTGGAGGTGTGTTTGGGGTCATTGCCCTGTTGAAAAATAAATAATGGTCCAACTAAATGCAAACCGGATGGAATAGCATGCTGCTGCAAGATGCTGTGGTAGCCATGCTGGTTCAGTATGCCTTCAATTTTGAATAAATCCCCAACAGTGTCACCAGCAAAGCACCCCCACATCATCACACCACCTCCTCCATGCTTCACGGTGGGAACCTGGCATGTAGAGTCCATCCGTTCACCTTTGCTGCGTGCAAAGCAGTAATCAAAGCAAAAGGTGGCTACTTTGAAGAACCTAGAATATGACATATTTTCAGTTGTTTCACACTTTTTTGTAAAGTGTAATGTATAATTCCACATGTGTTAATTCATAGTTTTGATGCCTTCAGTGTGAGTCTACAATTTTCACAGTCATGAAAATACAGAAAAATCGTTGAATGAGAAGGTGAGTCCAAACTTTTGGTCTGTACTGTATATATACACACATACCTCTGATCATTGTGGCCAAAGAGTTCTATTTTAACCTCATCGTCCACAGGACTTGTTTCCAAAATGCATCAGTCTTGTTTACATGTTCTTCTGCATACTTCTGATGCCCAATTTTACGGCGAGGGCGCAGGAGAGGTTTTTTTTCTGATGACTCTTCCATGAATTCCATATTTGTGCAGGTGCCACTGAACAGTAGAACAATGTACCACAACTCCAGAGTCTGTTAAATCTTTCTGAAGGTCTTTTGCAGACAAGCGAGGGTTCTGATTTACCTCTCTAGCAATCCTACGAGCAGCTCTCACTGAAATTCTGCTTGGTCTTCCAGACCTTATCTTGACCTCCACTGTTCCTGGTAACTCCATTTCTTAATTACATTTCAGACTGAGGAAAGGGCAACTTGAGAACACTTTGCTATCTTCTTATATCCTTTTCCTACTTCGTAGGCCTCCATCATTTTCAGAGTGCTAGGCAGCTGCTTAGACGAACCCATGGCTGCTACTTTTTGGCACAAGGTTAGAGGAGGCTGGATTATTATAAAGCTGGGAAATTTTACATCACCTGGCCTTTCCTAATGATGATGGTGAACAAGCCAGAACCCTATCAGGCTAATTAAGGTCTGAAACCTTGGTCAAAGTTATCTGAGCAAATCTCCAGGGGTGCCCAGACTTTTGTTTTTTTGTTATTTTCAAAATGTAAAAAATGACATATATTTTTTGGACTAAAGTACAAAGGAAATGTGTCATCTTTAACTTTAGGCCTTTTAGAGATCATTTCATTGTCAACTTGCTTAACTGTTCACAATAACAATTTTGCTTAGGGGTGCCCAAACTTTTACATGCCACTATAGCTCCATGCTTGCCCTTAAAGGGACTGTCACTAAGTTTGTGCTGCTCGATCTGGGGGTCTGCATAAAGTAAGGACATAGTAGGTGCCCAGCCTTTACCTCCACCTGACATGGTTTATTCTGTAGGGTGCACATAAACGATGCATATGGATTCTGCAAGAACCGCCCCAAAAAATAGTGTACGTTCCATGATGTGTAGAGTTGTTCTCCCCTGCAGATGACCGTGTCAGCGGCTACAGGGTCATTATCTGTAGCCACTGTACGTGGTGCAGGCGCTCGGCAATGTACGTGGTCCCCGAGCCTGTCCCCAGGGGTCCCCTACTGTTTCGCCATCGTAGACTAGAGGCCAATGTGCGGCTGATGTCTGAGCCAGCAAGTAACTCGCTGTAATTATCTGTTTTTTCTTTTTAGGTCGGAATGACAGCGGGGAGGAGAACGTCCCGATAGATCTCAGCAGAGGTAAGAGATCCGACCCTGATGCTATCATTAATGTTGTGTCCGATGTGTAATATCACTAATTACAGGCCGATCTTCATTTCACATCCTCCTTAATTAGTGACCTAAATAATGCTTCTGTGAGTGCGGCACACGAGGCTCAGGACGTCTGCTAGTTATAAAAATCAGCCAGACTTAATGGGCTGATATAACTCGGCCACACAAGTGGAATGGCTGATCATCTAATATGTATAGGGGTCTCCCAACTCTTCCCCACCAGATGAGGGGGAAAAAAGATCCAGCTACCAAAGGAGGGTGGACGGAGGGGTCTAGTACTAAGAGGAAGGACGGAGGGTCTAGCACTCAGAGGGGAGGACGGAGGGATCTACCACTTAGAGGGGAGGACGGAGGGGTCTAGCACGAAGAGGGAGGACGGAGGGGTCTAGCACGAAGGGGGAGGACGGAGGGGTCCAGCACGAAGGAGGAGGACGGAGGGGTCTAGCACGAAGGAGGAGGACGGAGGGGTCTAGCACGAAGGGGGAGGACGGAGGGGTCTAGCACGAAGGGGGAAAACGGAGGGGTCTAGCACGAAGGGGGAGGACGGAGGGGTCTAGCACGAAGGGGGAGGACGGAGGGGTCTAGCACGAAGGGGCAGGATGGAGGGGTCTAGCACGAAGGGGGAGGACGGAGGGGTCTAGCACGAAGGGGGAGGACGGAGGGGTCTAGCACGAAGGGGGAGGACGGAGGGGTCTAGCACGAAGGGGGAGGACGGAGGGGTCTAGCACGAAGGGGGTGGACGGAGGGTCTAGCACGAAGGGGGAGGACGGAGGGGTCTAGCACGAAGGGGGAGGACGGAGGGGTCTAGCACGAAGGGGGAGGACGGAGGGGTCTAGCACGAAGGGGGAGGACGGAGGGGTCTAGCACGAAGGGGGAGGACGGAGGGGTCTAGCACGAAGGGGGAGGACGGAGGGGTCTAGCACGAAGGGGGAGGACGGAGGGGTCTAGCACGAAGGGGGAGGACGGAGGGGTCTAGCACGAAGAGGGAGGACGGA
The DNA here is from genome assembly GCA_033576555.1 of Oophaga sylvatica. Lineage (NCBI taxonomy): Eukaryota > Metazoa > Chordata > Amphibia > Anura > Dendrobatidae > Oophaga > Oophaga sylvatica. The sequence goes on along the minus strand of JARQOD010000001.1, from coordinate 991,111,060 downwards.
TGGGTCTAGCACGGTGGGGGAAGACGGAGGGGTCTAGCACGAAGGGGGCGGACGGAGGGGTCTAGCACGAAGGGGGAGGACGGAGGGGTCTAGCACGAAGGGGGAGGACGGAGGGGTCTAGCACGAAGGGGGAGGACGGAGGGGTCCAGCACGAAGGGGGGGGACGGAGGGGTCCAGCACGAAGGGGGAGGACGGAGGGGTCTAGCACGAAGGGGGAGGACGGAGGGGTCTAGCACAAAGGGGGAGGACGAAGGGGTCTAGCACGAAGGGGGAGGACGGAGGGGTCTAGCACGAAGGGGGAGGACGGAGGGGTCTAGCACGAAGGGGAGGACGGAGGGATCTAGCACTCCGAGGGAGGACGGTGGGGTCTAGCACTCCGAGGGAGGACGGGGGGGGTCTAGCACTCAGAGGGAGGATGGAGGTGTGTTGTGGAGAGAGAACGGAGGGGTGTAGAGGGAGGACGGAGTGGTCTGGAGGGAGGACGGAGTGGTCTGGAGGGAGGACGGAGTGGTCTGGAGGGAGGACGGAGTGGTCTGGAGGGAGGACGGAGTGGTCTGGAGGGAGGACGGAGTGGTCTGGAGGGAGGACGGAGTGGTCTGGAGGGAGGACGGAGTGGTCTGGAGGGAGGACGGAGTGGTCTGACGGAGGACGGAGGGTCTAGACTCGGAGGACGGACGGGTCTAGCACTCAGAGGAGGAAGGAGGGGTCTAGGACTTGGAGGACGGAGGGATGTGGAGGGAGGACTGAGGGTTGATGGGTGCGGATGGAGTATGGGAGAGTCTGGTTCCGGTGCTCTTATAGAGAACACAGTATCACTCAGTCGGACTAGGGTGAGCTGAAGACAGCAAGAGAGATGTTAGCTGAAGGATCACGATCAAATATGTATGGGGTCTTTAGGTTAGATCATTAATATCACATTAATGGGGGTCTGACACCTGGCACCCCCATCGATCCGCTATCACCAATCAGCTCCTATTAAAGTAAATGTGATCTGAGCGGCAGTAAGAGAGCGGCCTGTGTTGAGCACTGAGCTGTTGGCTTCATCCACTGTTTATATCCAGCCCCCGGCTGATCGGTGGGGTGCCGGGTGTCAGACCCGCACTGACTTGATATAGGTAATCAGAAAAGCCTCTATACAAATTGGTGAATCCCGTGAGGCCGGGAGATCCGCTCCCCGTGTTACCATTTTTTTCCCTGTGCTCAGTCTGGCACCTGGAGACACGAAAAAGTCCGGGCCGGTGCCTAGCAAAATGTGATCCGCCACTTAGAAATGGCTCCATTGCTGTAAGAGCTTCTGTATGTTAGTTCCTGTGCGGCAGATTTCTTACAGAAAGTTCTTGGTTATCCGCACAGTCGTGGTGTCCGCGCAGGCGGCGTTTTCTCTGTCAGGTGTCCAGAAGTCAGATGAATTCAAAAAGTCAGGGAAATTTCTGCAGCGACTCTTGTGTGGGGAGTTATCAAACTTGTTTTTTCTTGTGGTAAAAAGAAAAAAAAGTATTACGTATTTTTATTTGTGCCTTTATTTTCTGTGACCCATAACTTTTTTATCCTTCTGTTGCTGGAGCCATGTGAGATCTTGTTTTTTGTGTGCCGAGCTGTAATTTTTTTATAGTGCTATTTTGAGGTACCGACAAAGTTTCAGTCGCTTTTTATTGCGTTTTTAGAGGGCGATGCAATGAGGGGGGAAAAACTGAAATTCTGGTGTCTTTTTCTTTTTTCCCTTTATGGGTTTCGCTTTAGGAGTTAAACAATTTTATATTTTGTTTGGACTTTTACTGGGCATGTTGTCAGATTCAGGCATGTCTCCACCGAAATCTGATCCCAGGTCACTTCAACACTCTTATAGGCATTATGTGATGGTGGACACAGTCTTCTGCCATGTTCAGTGAATCACAGTTTATAATTACGGTAATTCGAATCACAATATAATATAATCATATCAAAGCAACCACCAATATCACATTCAATATTTAATAAACAGTACCTAACATATGAAACAAAAATAAAGGAGTGTCAAAAACCTGTGTGGGCCCTGCTGGAAGTGCCCCCGACGCGCGTTTCGTGTTTTCCACTTCTGAGGAATAATGCCTGATGTTTACTGTCTGTTTGCACCCCCATGATACCTTCTGGACTGTGCAGCCTATGAATTGAGCGCTTTTGCCAGTCTACTGAAATCTGACAACAATTGATTAACTTTAGGGAGATTTTTTAGAAACCTTTCTTTGTGTGGTCCCTGTTTCTGTCTAACGTCTTTTTTTTTTTTTTTTCAATTGTTCTTTATGAATTATTTATGGAATCATGTAATTAATAAAGATTGAGTATACTTTTATTAGAGGTGCTGCACTCCTTCTTTGTGGGTCTGTATACAGCTGTTTCATCACCTCTACCCACAAGTGTTGGCTTGGGTTGAGGTCTGGAGTCTGTGAGGGTCCGTCCAGCTCCTCTACTTCATTGACCCATTTCTTCCCCAGTCTCGCCATATACTTTGGGTCGTTGTCCTGCTGGAACACTACGTCGCCCTTTTCATTCTCATAGTGCTCGAGTGTACAAAGTAACTCGTCTTGTAGGACACTCGCATTGAGACCATCATCGATCCTGGTCAAGTATCTAACGCCTTTGGCTGTGAAACAACCCCATATCACCTGGCTTCCTCCACCGAAATTGATAGTTTCTTCACTTTCTTGATCCATTAGTCCCTTTTTCCCCTATTTGTTCCAGACCCATTTGCGCCCATCAGTGCTGTCTATTGACCTTCGTCTCATCACTCAAAATCACCTGTTTCCAATCTTCTACTCACCACTCTTCAGACTCTTTTACAAACTCGAGCCGATGCTTCTTATGACGGTATTGAGGTTGAAGCTTCTTCTCCTTTTTTCTGGCCACCATTCCAAACTTGTGTAACGTGCGTCGCACGGATGTCTGTGATCTTACTATTATGAAGCTTACAAGCCTCCTCCACTGCCGTGTTTGTCTCCAGAACTGATAGACCTTGGGATGAGACTTCTTCTCTGGACGTCCACCTCTCGGCTTCTGAATGGATGGACGGGATTTCATCTTGTATTCTTCCAACTGTCATGGTGCTCACATGATGGAGTTTGGCAATTTTCTTGGCAGAGAGACCACTATCAATGAGCTGGATGATGCTGTTTCTCTTTTCTTGTGAAATCGTCTTCATCTCCTCAACTCCAACCATTGACCTTTCACCTGGAAAATCAACCTAATAACACACTGAGTTATTCGGGAATGTGAGGACAGGTTGTAATTTGTAGTATTCAGGAAGAAAAACATCATTCCACCACCAGGAACAAAACAGTAACAATGCAGCGAGATGCCGAGAATCTGCATAACTAGTCCTATTCTGAATGGCTGCAAGTCACATTTATGTATGAGATAGCCAGGATGACTGTCTACAAAAGATGGAAGTCTCACGCAAACAGCCGAATATATGCAGAAAATCTTACGATGCCCAAACTTTAGTGCGGAAATCATTAAAGGGGTGCGTCAACTATTAAAAACAGCAGCAAATGCTAGAAATAGAAAAATTGGTCACGTGCAGCATTACTGGCAAAATGGCTCTCACCGCTGACTGGTAATGTCATTGTTACGTCTTGTGAGCTCTGGGGTACATGATTGGCTGCAGCGGGCACCTGCTCGACTTCTGGCGTCTTCTGTGGTGATGCACATGACTGCTCCAGCCGCGTCTCTGATGATTGTAACTAAAGACCAGGGAAAAATACAATAACTTTTGCACTAATTTTGACATTTTTGGCAAAGTTGAGAACCGCCTGTGATCCTGCTGCCACCGTCAGTTCAGTTGTAGGAGTGCCACAGTCATCCGCTGAGTGGCCGACTAGACGGATGTCTTGGTCCGAGCGTCCACTCCATAGTCGGTGGTGGGTAATTGATGTGTAAGAGGATTGTGACATGCAAACCCGGCCAAGTATTGTGTGTTTTTTTTTTTTTTTTTCTTCTGTGGACTTTAGTATGTCAACAGAATGCAGCATCTTACCGGTTGGGGTAAGTGAATGACATTTATGTACAGTCATGGCCAAAAGTTTTGAGAATGACATAAATATTAATTTTTACAAAGTCTAATGCTTCACTTTTTCTAATGGCAATTTGCATATACTCCAGAATGTTATAAAGAGTGATCAGCTTAACAGCAATTACTTGCAAAGTCAATATTTGGCTAGAAAATGAACTTTATCCCCCAAAACACATTTCAACATCATTGCAGCCCTGCCTTAAAAGGACCAGCTAACCTCTTTTCAGTGATTGCTCCATTAACACAGGTGTGGGTGTTGATGAGGACATGGCTGGAGATCAATCTGTCATGATTAAGTTAGAATGAGACCACTGGACACTTTAAAAGGAGGCTGGTGCTTGGCATCATTGTTTCTCTTCTGTTAACCATGGTTATCTCTAAAGAAACACGTGCAGTCATCATTGCAATGCACAAAAATGGCCTAACAGGGAAGAGTATCGCAGCTAGAAAGATTGCACCTCAGTCAACAATCTATCGCATCATCAAGAACTTCAAGGAGAGAGGTTCCATTGTTGCCAAAAAGGCTCCAGGGCGCCCAAGAAAGACCAGCAAGCGCAAGGACCGTCTCTTAAAAGTGTTTCAGCTGCGGGATCGGGCTACCAGCAGTGCAGAGCTTGCTCAGGAATGGCAGCAGGCAGGTGTGAGTGCATCTGCACGCACTGTGAGGCGGAGACTCTTGGAGCAAGGCCTGGTCTCAAGGAGGGCAGCAAAGAAGCCACTTCTCTCCAGAAAAAACATCATGGACAGACTGATATTCTGCAAAAGGTACAGGCAGTGGACTGCTGAGGACTGGGTAAAGTTATTTTCTCTGATGAATCCCCTTTTCGATTGTTTGGGACATCAGGAAAACGCCTCATTCGGAGAAGACAAGGTGAGCGCTACCACCAGTCTTGTCTCATGCCAACTGTTAAGCATCCTGAAACCATTCATGTGTGGGGTTGCTTCTCAGCCAAGGGAATCGGCTCTCTCACAGTCTTGCCTAAAAACACAGCCATGAATAAAGAATGGTACCAGAATTTCCTCCAAGAGCAACTTCCCCCAACCCTCCAAGAGCAGTTTGGCGATCAACAATGCCTTTTCCAGCATGATGGAGCACCTTGCCATAAAGCAAAGGTGATAACTAAATGGCTCAGGGAACAAAACATAGAGATTTTGGGTCCATGGCCTGGAAACTCCCCAGATCTTAATCCCATTGAGAACTTGTGGTCAATCATCAAGAGACGGGTGGACAAACAAAAACCTAAAAATTCTGACAAAATGAAAGCATTGATTGTGCAAGAATGGACTGCTATCAGTCAGGATTTGGTCCAGAAGTTGATTGAGAGCATGCCAGGGAGAATTGCAGAGGTCCTGAAGAAGAAGGGTCAACACTGCAAATATTGACTTGCTGCATTAATTCATTCTAACTGTCAATATAAGCTTTTGTTACTCATATGTTTGCAATTATTATATTTCTGTCTGTGATAAAAACATCTGTCAAACACACATAAAAACCAGAGGGCAGCAGATCATGTGAAAATATAATATTTGTGTCATTCTCAAAACTTTTGGCCATGACTGTACATCTTGTGCTCACAGTTGTATTTTTTCACGTTGCGGAAACTGGCAAGTTTGAAATCCGCTGACGTCAGTGAGGCTGCGCGGAGTCCCCGGCTGACCTGAGGTGATCTGACAGCGTGGGAAAAAGTTCAGAAACTTTCCCACGCTAATCAGTTCATCCCCGGTCAGGCGGGGAGCTGCTCAGACATGATTTCATTCATTCTGCCGTGGTTTACATCCGGTAGCATTAGCACCAATCCTGGTTGTAAACTAGTTAACCCCTTGTGATGGATTGCAGCGGGGGACCCGACTGAACGGCGGAGAGGTGAGGATATTGTTGCTTTTTTATTTTTTATTTTTTTACAGGAGAACAAGGGATTCAGTTGGATTGGCAGAATAATAAATTTGGTCAAAAACTTTGTATAATTATTTCTTTAAAAGAATTTTTAATTAATGTGTGTGTGTCTTTCAGCTGCAGATGGAAGGAAGAGAGCCACAGGATTCATTACTGATGGGTAGGCGCGAGCCCAGACGGGATAGTCACCTCAGATTAAAAAGAGTGCTGACCGGCCCCTCCAGCTCGGGCTCCTCCTACTCAGCTTTCTCCAGTTTACAATTTGAGGTCTCAGAGGATAGTCGCTGCTGGAAGCAGCTCCTCAGAAGATTTTATTATTTTATATCGGACAAGAGACTTGGATCACCAAATGTGGTCTAGAGGTCTCAGGGGTCTCAGCGCTGCTGGACTCCCACCTCTCCCTTGGCGGATCTGTATTACCCTAAGGGTGGTCCCTGCAGAAACCTGCCGGCCCGGGGGGATGAGAATGGCTTCCCTGGCGGGGACGCACACCGCGCTCAGGGTCACTGCGATCCCCGCCCTGGGGGGAAGCATGGGCACGCGCCAGAAACCCCTGGGGGTCCCTGTGGCGCATGACGGGGTGAGTACTCCACATTTTTATTAGTGTGTTGAGTGATTCACCGGCTGCTGCGGCAGCCACTGGTACAGTTCATGTGGTGATTTTTGTATTTTTGTCCGCAGGTGGATGCCTGCAGGACGGGGATCGCGGGACCGGAGAAGGGGAGTCCCGCGCTTTTTTTTTTTTGAAGGCGGGGGGCGTGGCTTCGCGTCTCCCGAGCAGGAAGCGCTCTCTGAGCGCGCTTTCCTGCTGCCTTCTCTTCCGGCTGCCTCCTCAGTGCGGCGGCCATTACAGCGCTCCGGGCTCCTCTTCCTCTCCGTCTCTCCTGCACAAGCCTGGAAACAGCACCGCAAAACTGTGAGTCGTTTCTGCCCAATCGGGGCAGAAGCTTAGAGAATTTTTTTCTCCCCCGTAGCGCAGGTTGCCACACGCTAAGTTAGCGACGCTATTTGAGTCGCTGGAGGTTTTTGCGATGCAGAGTTGATCGCAATGATTTAGCGATTTAAGTGTGGTATTTTTGAGACTTTTTTTTTCTGTCTCTACCTGCTGCCTCATTGAGGCTCCTGGAACTCGCACATCTGTCACTTGAATACAGGTTGTGAAGAGTTTGGTGATTTTAACCCCTTATCAAGCGGTTAAATCTTAATGGTGGGCTGGGGTAACCTTTTTTCTTTAAGAGTTAACCCTTCAGCGTCTGGTTAAAAAGTTTTTTTTTTTTTTTCCTAAAACCACACTTTTCGTGTTACTATCAGGTGTAACCTGTCATTGTACTGGGTAAGACATGTCAGATCAGGGCACAGGTGCAGATCATCATCCAGCTCCGTTACGAGATCAGTCTCGCATATCTGACACACAGACCTCGACATCGAGTGCAGCGGTCGGAGGACCCAGTGACGCAAAAGATGGAGGCTCTCACTCGTTCGATTGATAGCCTGTCTAACCTTATAGGTTGTTGGGTGTCAGCCAAACCCCCTCATGGCAGGAAGCGACATAGGCCGGTGTCTTTTCGCTCGTATAGCGACTCAGAGAGTTCTGACGTGGAGGGTTCCCCTTTAAGTTCAGAGGGGATATCCGAATCGGATAGAGAGGATCGGCAAACGCACTCTGCTTTTTGCTCGGGTCGTGTAGAGGCTTTAATTGAAGCAATGAGGGAGGCGTTACAGTTACAGGAGGATGTAACTACTCGCCCTGGTAAGTCGGCCAGGATGTTCCAGGAGTCGCATAAGTCAGTCGCGACTTTGCCATCGCTGATTGAGTTCAACCAGGCAGTGGAGAAGGAGCGTCTGTGTCCAGACAAGCGTTTTCAGGGGACTCGTCTTTTGGAGTCACTGTATCCGTGTTCTACGGAATCTAATGATTTTTGGATTCAGTCTCCTGAGGTGGATGTCTCCTTTATCTCAGCTTAGCAAATCTTCTTTGCTACCTATTAAGGGGAAAGCGAGTTTGCAGGACCCGCTAGACAGAAGAGCGGAGTCAGCGGCAAAGTCCATTTATGAAGCCGTGGGTTATGGCTTCAGAGCGATGCTAGGCTCCATGTGTGTGTATAAAGCTGCCCTGGTCTGGTTGGACCGTTTGCGGAGGAAATGTGAACCTCAAGTGCCTGAGGTGGATGGACTGTTTGAATTGTTAGAAAGTGCCTTACAATATGGCCATGATGCAAACCTGGACACTGTGTCACTGCTGTCCAGGGCTCAATCCTCGGCGGTCTCAGTCAGGAGGGCACTGTGGCTTAGACAGTGGACCGGTGATGCGGTTTCTAAACATGGTTTGCTAGCCTTAGCTTACAAGGGCGGTCAGTTATTTGGATCTGACCTTACTGAACTGATTGCCAAAGCAAAGGCAAAGGAGACAGCTTTACCACAGCGAAGAGCTGTTGCTTCTACGTCTGGCAGGCCTGGTACCAGTAGTGGTCGACGGTCCTTTCGTTCCAGGGGACGATTCGGTCAGCCCTCATGGGGGTCGGGTCGTCCCTCTTTTTCGGGGAAAAAGACAAATCAGAAATCCCGCGCTCCCTGGAAACAGAGTTTCCGTCAAGATAAAAGGGAATCTGACAAAAAGCCCGCTAAGGCGGATTGACGCCAGGGTCCCGCTCGAGGGCTCTCGAGTGGGGGGTCGCCTGCTCCAATTCAAATTGACTTGGGTTTCCCGTGTCCCAGACTCCTGGGTGACGTGGGTTGTCTCGGCAGGCTATTTCATAGAGTTCTCTTCCCGACCCCCGAACAGTTATTGCCAGTCTCGCATTCCATCAGAGCCCGAGCTATGTGCCGCTTTACTGCAGGAAGTTGAATTTCTTCTGCAGAAGGGTGTGGTGGTTCCGGTTCCACCAGAGGACAGGGGAAGAGGTTTTTATTCCGACCTCTTTGTAGTTCCCAAAAAAGAGGGAAAGTTTCGCCCCGTCCTGGATCTCAAAAGATTGAATCGGCATGTCCACGCCCAAAAGTTTCGCATGGAGTCGCTTCGCTCCGTAGTGGCAGCATTGTCGCAGAACGATTTTTTGGTGTCAATCGACATACGCGACGCCTATTTGCACGTTCCTATCGGAAGGGCTCACCAGCGTTATCTTCGCTTTGCCATAGGACAGGATCATTACCAATTTGTGGCTCTACCATTCGGTTTGGCCTCGGCACCCAGAGTCTTTACAAAGATTCTGGCACCTCTCATGGCTATACTTCGGAGACAGGGAGTCACGATCCTTCCCTATCTGGACGACCTTTTGATTGTGGCATCCTCAAAGGAGGAGGCTGTGACTTCTCGCAATCTATCCCTTCAGCTCCTGGAGGACTTCGGGTGGCTGGTCAATTGGGAGAAGTCGTCTCTGGAACCGTCACAATCAATCCTGTTTCTGGGGATGCATTTCGACACAGTACGAGCAGTGGTGTCTCTACCTCCAGACAAGCAAGCATGTCTCATCCGACATACGCAGGTGATGAAGTCTTCAGTGACAATGTCTCTTCGAAGATGTATGCGTCTTCTGGGGTTGATGGTGGCTTCAATGGAGGCACTTCCGTTTGCCCAGTTTCATTCCAGGACGCTCCAAAGGTTCATTCTAAACCGCTGGGATCGGTCGCAGACCTCACTGGATTGCAGTGTGGTTATCTCCCGCACTGTACGAGAGTCTCTGGGATGGTGGATCCGTTCGACAGAATTGTCCCGGGGGAAGTCCTTTCTTCCTCTGAAGTGGTCAGTCATAACCACCGATGCCAGCCTGACGGGCTGGGGGGGCGTTTGGAACGATCTCTGGATTCAGGGAGTATGGTCGCAAGAGGAGTCTGTCTTGCCGATCAACATCCTCGAATTGAGGGCAATTTTCCTTTGCTCCAACACTGACGGTCCCTTTACACGGTCTGCCTGTCCGAGTGCAGACAGACAATGCGACGGCGGTCGCTTATATCAATCACCAAGGCGGGACGAGGAGTACCAGGCTCATGGTGGAGGTATCTCGGATCCTGATATGGGCAGAGACCAGAGTCCCGGCCATCTCTGCGATCCACATTCCAGGAGTTCAGAATATCACGGCGGACTTTCTAAGTCGCGAGAAGATGGATCCCGGAGAATGGAGTCTCCATCCGGACATTTTTGCACTGCTGTGCTCCCGTTGGGGAACTCCTCAGGTGGATCTGATGGCATCCAGGGCCAATGCCAAGTTACCGACATTCGTGTCCAGGTACAGGGATCCGAAGGCTGTAGCGGTGGATGCTCTAGTGGCCCCGTTGGACCAATTCAACCTAATCTATGTGTTTCCGCCGATTTCTATGCTACCTCTGGTACTCCGTCGGATCAGGCTGGAGAGAATCTCAGCTATATTGATAGCTCCAGATTGGCTAAGGAGGACGTGGTTCTCGACACTGGTGTCACTTCTAGCGGCACCGCCATTTTCGCTTCCTCTTCGTCCGGACCTGTTAACCCAAGGGCCCGTTCGTCATCCAGACCTGAAGTCTCTGCGTTTGACGGCGTGGCTCTTGAGACCGAAATTTTGACCCGTAGAGGTTTCTCAGCCGAAGTCATTGCTACTCTGCGTGCTGCTGGAGGTCCGACTACTACTAGGATTTACCACAGGACTTGGGAAGCCTTCTTTTTGTGGTGTTTGAGTTCTTCAAAGAACCCGAGAAAATTTTCTATTCCCAATTTGTTGGCTTTTTTGCAACACGGGTTGGACAAAGGTTTGGCCGTTAGCACCCTGAGGGGTCAGGTTTCTGCTCTGTCTTTACTGTTTCGGAGGGCTATCGCCTCGCGTAGGGACGTGCGTTCCTTTTTTCGTGGAATAACCCGTCAGTTCCCGCCGCGGAGGACACCTGTATCTCCTTGGCGGCTCAATCTTGTTTTGGAGGCTCTTCAACATCAGCCCTTTGAGCCTATGGATTCTGTTAGCCTTTATTTACTTTCTTGGAAGGTGGCCTTCCTAGTGGCAGTCACCTCTTTGAGGAGGGTTTCTGAGTTGGCGGCTCTTTCTTGCTCGCCTCCCTTCTTGGAGTTTCACCCGGATCGTGTAGTGCTTCGCACTCGGGGCGACTTCCTACCTAAGGTGGTGTCGCGATTCCATATTAACCAGGATATTGTGTTGCCTTCTCTTTGTCCGAGGCCAAGGACTGTGAAGGAACGGGCCTTGCACACATTGGATTTGGTGCGGGCTTTGAAATTCTACTTGAATGTTACTCAAGGTTTTCGGAAATCAGACTCTCTGTTTGTTATTCCAGCAGGTCATCGACGTGGTCAGCGAGCTTCCAAGGATTCTATAGCTCGCTGGATTCGGTCGGCCATTTTGGAGGCTTACCGAATTAAGGGCGAACCTTGCCCGATTAAACTTCGGGCTCACTCCACGAGGGCTGTGGGCTCATCGTGGGCCTTCCATCAAGGGGCCTCGGTGGCTCAGCTCTGCCGGGCGGCGACCTGGCGCTCCGTCCACACTTTTACAAAATTTTATAAGGTGGACGTTAGTGCTTCCGCTGATGCAGCCTTGGGACGTAGGGTCCTGCAGGCAGCGGTAGTTTAAGAGTCTAGTTAACTTGTTTTTGGCGCCTGTTGTGCTTTTATTTAGGTTGTTGGGTTTCTGCCTATTTTGGTTTTCTTTTCCCACCCTAATTTTTGAACTGCTTTGGGACGTCCCATCAGTAATGAATCCTGTGGCTCTCTTCCTTCCATCTGCAGCTGAAAGACGGATTTTGGTAAGAACTTACCTGTAAAATCCTTTTCAACGAAGGAAGGAAGAGAGACACAGATCCCTCCCATGGCAGAAGTGTGTTGTTGATTTACAGAAGCAGCGTGGCCCTTCTCTGATAGCGATTTCTGGGCTGAGGTCGACGCGCTACGGCTCTGTTCCAGCATTGCCAGCTCATCGCAGTGGTCAGTTTCCGTGAGTAGTACCTGGAACTGTGTGGTTTTTTGCCTATCTGCATGCATAACCTGTATTCTTGTGTTTTTGTCTCTGAAGTTCTTCAGAAGGGGTTATGTTGTTCCGCTGGTGATATTGCTCTTCCTTAAGCTTGTGTACAACTGGAGAAAGCTGAGTAGGAGGAGCCCGAGCTGGAGGGGCCGGTCAGCACACTTTTTTAATCTGAGGTGACTATCCCGTCTGGGCTCCGCCTACCCATCAGTAATGAATCCTGTGTCTCCCTTCCTTCGCTGAAAAGGATTTTACAGGTAAGTTCTTACCAAAATCCGTCTTTTTATCCCTTTACTACTATAGGATTAATAATGGATAGTTGTCTTACTGACACCTCTCCATTATTAACCCCTTATCAACCCATGAGCCACCGCTAAAGTAAATGGGAATAGAGAGGCTAAGTGCCAGAAAAGGCGCATCTAATAGATGTGTCTTTTCTGGTGTGACTGAGGCCAGATGTTTGTAGCCAGGGGGGCCCAAAAACAATGGTCCCTCTCTAGGCTATGAACATCTGTCCTCAGTCACTGGCTTTCGCTCTCTGGCTGAGAAAATTGCGCAGGAGCCCACACAATTTTTTTCTGCGATTATAGCCTTAAGTTTATCCCCTAGAGTTCCACATTTTTCCTAACACAAACTACTAAATTGATTAAACACTGACATATATAGATCGTTTTGATATGACATGGTTTACTATATGTAAACCATGTGTCCTATCATGTCGAGTTCGGCAATGATTTTACTGAAGCCGGCAATGCTAGCTTTTAAAAAACGGATCCGTTGAAAAACGGATGAAAAAACTGATGCTACGGATCCGTTTTTTCGACAGATCCGCTAGTCTGATCCGTCGGAAAAACAGATCCGTTGCATCAGTTTTTCACAATCTGCAACGGATCCGTAGATCCGTCGAGCCAACGGATTGTGACTGACGGCAAAAAACTGATGTGTGAAAGAGGCCTAACTGTGGTTGTATGGATAGGTAGACCTTTGGTCTCTGTGCTGCCTCTCTGATTATTGCCCTCTTTGCCCTGGCTGTGAGTTTTGGTGGGCGGCCCTATCTTGGCAGGTTTGTTGTGGTGCCATGTTCTTTCCATTTGATGATAATGGATTTCATTGTGCTCCAGGAGATCTTCAGAGGTTGCAATATTTTTTATAACGCAACCCTGACTTGTACTCCTCACCAACTTTGTCCTTGACTTGAGATCTCCTTGGTCTTCATGGTGGTGTTTGGAGATCTCCTTGGTCTTCATGGTGGTGTTTGGAGATCTCATTGGTCTTCATGGTGGTGTTGGAGATCTCCTTTTTCTTCAAGGTATTGTTTGGAGATTTCCTTGGTCTTCATGGTGTTGTTTGGATATCGCCTTGGTCTTCATGGTGTTTGGTTAGTGGTGCCTCTTGTTATTGGTGTTGCAGCCTCTGTGGCCTTTCAGAGAAGGTAAAGTCTATATACTGACAGACATGTGACACTTAGATTACACACAGGAGACTCCTGTCACTAAGCATGAGACTGAAGGGTATGCCACACTAAACAATATCGCTAACGGGATCGCTAAAAAAACGTCACTATTTAGCGATCCCGTTAGCGATGTTGTTCAGTGCGGCAGCTTCCAGCGACGAGCTTCCTGCTGTGATCTCGCTCGTCGCTGGAATCGTTCCGGACCCTATTTTCTCGTCGGCGCTCCCGCTGGGTAAGTATCTAATCGCTGTGTGGCACCTTTTCTTAGCGATTTAGCGGTACTTTTGTACCGCTAAAGTCGTTAAGAAGATCGCTAACGGCGATAGCGTCGTTAACTATATCGCTAAATGTGGCCGCATTTAGCGATATAGAAACAATCCCGCTAGCGATCTCATTAGTATGCAACGCTAACGAGATCGCTAGCGGGATAGCTTAGTGTGGCAGTACCTTTATGAACGGAATTGCTTGCATCAGAATTTTTTAGGAGCTTCGCAGGAAAAGGGGTGATCACATATGCACTTGCAATTTTATTTATTTGATCCCATAAATTTAATTTATGCCTTTGATTTTTCTCACTTCACCAACTTTAGACTATTTAGTGCTAATGCATTGCACACAAATGGATTAGAAAAATATTTACACAGATAATGTCACAAAATAGGTAAAAAGCCAAGGTGATGAATACTTTTGCAAGCCACTGTATCAAAGTGAAGTACGAGAAAGTATCCAGAATAAAGCAGCTTCATTTAAATCAGAACACCAAAAGTTTCGGTGTCTCCCATGTGATGTGTGTGTATATACAGCAGTGGCGGGGTCTTCTGTGTGATGTGTGTGTATATACAGCAGTCTCGGTGTCTCCTATGTGATGTATGTGTGTATATACAGCAGTCGCGGGGTCTCCTATGTGAAGTGTGTGTATATACAGCAGTCTCGGTGTCTCCTATGTGATGTGTGTGTTATATACAGCAGTCTCTGTGTCTCCTATGTGATTGTGTATATACAGCAGTCTCGATGTCTCCTATGTGATGTGTGTGTATATACAGCAGTCTCGGGGTCTCCTATGTGATGTGTGTATATACACAGCAGTCTTGTGGTCTATGTAATGTTTGTATATACAGCAGTCTCCGGGACTCCTATGTGATGTGTGTGTATATATAGCAGTCTCGATGTCTCCTATGTGATGTGTGTGTATATATAACAGTCTCTGTGTCTCCTATGTGATGTGTGTGTGTATATACAGCAGTCTCGATGTCTCCTATGCAATGTCTGTGTGCATACAGCAGTCTCAGGGTCTCCTATGCGATGTGTGTGTGTGTATATATACAGCAGTCTTGGGATTTCCTATGCGATGTGTGGGTGTATACACAGCAGTATTGATGTCTCCTGTTTGATGTGTATGTATATACAGCAGTCTCGGTGTCTCCTATGCAATGTCTTTGTACATACAGCAGTCTTGGGGACTCCTATGTGATGTGTGTGTGTATATACAGCAGTCGCGGGGTCTCCTATGTGATGTGTGTGTATATACAGCAGTCTCGGTGTCTCCTATGTGATGTGTGTGTGTATATACAGCAGTCTCTGTCTCCTATGTGATGTGTGTGTATATACAGCAGTCTCGGTGTCTCCTATATGATGTGTGTGATATACAGCAGTCTCGGGTCTCCTATGTGATATGTGTGTGTATAACAGCAGTCTCGGGTCTCCTATGTGATGTGTGTATATACACAGCAGTCTTGTGGTCTATGTGATGTGTATATACACAGCAGTCTTGTGGTCTATGTGATGTGTGTGTATATACACAGCAGTCTTGTGTCTATGTAATGGTTGTATATACAGCAGTCTCCGGACTCCTATGTAATGGTTGTATATATAGCAGTCTCGATGTCTCCTATGTGATGTGTGTGTGTATATATAACAGTCTCTGTGTCTCCTATGTGATGTGTGTGTATATATAACAGTCTCTGTGTCTCCTATGTGATGTGTGTGTGTATATACAGCAGTCTCGATGTCTCCTATGCAATGTCTGTGTACATACAGCAGTCTCGGGGTCTCCTATGCGATGTGTGTGTTTATATATACAGCAGTCTTGGGATTTCCTATGCGATGTGTGGGTGTATACACAGCAGTATTGATGTCTCCTGTTTGATGTGTATGTATATACAGCAGTCTCGGTGTCTCCTATGCAATGTCTTTGTACATACAGCAGTCTTGGGGACTCCTATGTGATGTGTGTGTGTATATACAGCAGTCGCGGGGTCTCCTATGTGATGTGTGTGTATATACAGCAGTCTCGGTGTCTCCTATGTGATGTGTGTGTGTATATACAGCAGTCTCTGTCTCCTATGTGATGTGTGTGTATATACAGCAGTCTCGGTGTCTCCTATATGATGTGTGTGTATATACAGCAGTCTCGGTGTCTCCTATGTGATATGTGTGTGTATACAGCAGTCTCGGGGTCTCCTATGTGATGTGTGTATATACACAGCAGTCTTGTGGTCTATGTGATGTGTATATACACAGCAGTCTTGTGGTCTATGTGATGTGTGTGTATATACACAGCAGTCTTGTGGTCTATGTAATGGTTGTATATACAGCAGTCTCCGGGACTCCTATGTAATGGTTGTATATATAGCAGTCTCGATGTCTCCTATGTGATGTGTGTGTATATATAACAGTCTCGGTGTCTCCTATGTGATGTGTGTGTATATATAACAGTCTCTGTGTCTCCTATGTGATGTGTGTGTGTATATACAGCAGTCTCGATGTCTCCTATGCAATGTCTGTGTACATACAGCAGTCTTGGGATTTCCTATGCGATGTGTGGGTGTATACACAGCAGTCTTGATGTCTCCTATGTGATGTGTATGTATATACAGCAGTCTCGGTGTCTCCTATGCAATGTCTTTGTACATACAGCAGTCTTGGGGACTCCTATGTGATGTGTGTGTATGTATATATAGCAGTCTCTGTGTCTCCTATGTGATGTGTGTGTATATAAAGCAGTCTCGGTGTCTCCTATGTGATGTGTGTGTGTATATATACAGCAGTCTCGGGTCTCCTATGCAATGTCTGTGCACATACAGCGGTCTCGGTGTCTCCTATGTGATGTGTGTAAATGTCCAGCAGTCTCGGGGACTCCTATGTGATGTGTGTGTATATACACAGCAGTCTTGTGGTCTATGTGATGTGTGTATATACAGTAGTCTCGGGGTCTCCTATGCGATGTGTGTGTGTGTATATTGCAGTCTCGGTGTCTCCTATGTGATGTGTGTGTATACAGCAGTCTCGGTGTCTCCTATGCAATGTCTGTGTACATATAGCAGTCTCGGGGTCTCCTATGTGATGTGTGTTTATATATAGCTGTCTCGGTGTCTCCTATGCAATGTCTGTGTACATACAGTGATGTGTGTGTGTGTATATACACAGCAGTCTTGTGGTCTATGTGATGTGTATATACACAGCAGTCTTGTGGTCTATGTGATGTGTGTGTATATACACAGCAGTCTTGTGGTCTATGTGATGTGTGTATATACAGCAGTCTCGGTGTCTCCTCTGTGATGTGTGTATATATAGCAGTCTTGGGGTCTCTTATGTGATGTGTGTGTATATATAGCAGTCTCGGTGTCTCCTATGCAATGTTTGTGTACATACAGCAGTCTCGGTGTCTCCTATGTGATGTGTGTGTATTTACACAGCAGTCTTGTGGTCTATGTGATGTGTGTATATACAGCAGTCTCTGGGTCTCCTATGCGATGTGTGTGTATATACAGCAGTCGTGGGGTCTTCTGTGTGATGTACCGTGTATAGAAGGATAATTTTTAGGTTGATAATTTGGTGCGGCTGGGAATGATGGTATAAATACTGTATATGAATGGCCCTTGGCAGAATAATGTCTCTCTACCCCTGGTCTCGTGAATGTTGGCAATGGGCACGTTATGGTAACGGTCTGGAGAAGCCCCCGCTGTATACCGTACGTGAGCTGCACAGACGCAGTATGTACTTGGCCTAAACTCTGCTACAGGTGGTGCAGTTTTTACCTGTAGCGGTGCTGTGTAGGTGTTTCAATGTCCTATTACAGAGATATTCCCCGGGGAGAGCATCGGCCCACATCACACTGTGGAATGCAATTAACAAATCCACAGCAAAAAAAAAAAACCTACAACATGTACAGATACAGAGCTGATCATCGTGAGTGTATCAGAAAAGCCTTCCAGACATTGAATGGTGCTGTGCACAAGACCCTTGTATCAGCATCGGAGGGGACTTGCAGATCTCCAGTCATGGGGTCTTTTCTTTTTTTATGTAACTTGTTATACAGTACAATGTAATCATTGTACAGAAGGAGGAGGTGAGCTGTGACATCTATTGTAAATGGTGGATCCTGTGTTATCAGCTGTATAAAGAGGTGTTATCAGTCATTGTACAGGAGGAGGTATCATACATGTTTGGTATATGTGTAATTGTACTGCCCTGTAGAATCATATTTCCAGATCAGTTTTACCGTATAATAAACATGGTAAATAAATAATAAAAAATTTGCAGAATTGAATTTTTTTTGCTATTTTACCACACTTGGAATTTGTTTCCCACCTTCCAGTACATACAGGTCCTTCTCAAAAAATTAGCATATAGTGCAAAATTTCATTTTTTTCCATAATGTAATGATTACAATTAAACTTTCATATATTTTAGATTCATTACACACCAACTGAAATTTGTCAGGTCTTTTATTGTTTTAATACTGATGATTTTGGCATACAACTCCTGATAACCCAAAAAACCTGTCTCAAAAAATTAACATATTTCAACCGTCCAATAAAATAAGTGTTTTTTAAAAACAAACAAAAAACCATCAAATAATAAAGTTCAGTTATGCACTCAATACTTGGTCAGGAATCCTTTTGCAGAAATGACTGCTTCAATGCGGCGTGGCATGGATGCAATCAGCCTGTGACACTGCTGAGGTGTTATGGAGGCCCAGGATGCTTCGATAGCGGCCTTAAGCTCATCCAGAGTGTTGGGTCTGGCGTCTCTCAACTTTCTCTTCACAATATCCCACAGATTCTCTATGGGGTTCAGGTCAGGAGAGTTGGCAGGCCAATTGAGCACAGTAATACCATGGTCAGTAAACCATTTACCAGTGGTTTTGGCACTGTGAGCAGGTGCCAGGTCGTGCTGAAAAATGAAATCTTCATCTCCATAAAGCATTTCAGCCGATGGAAGCATGAAGTGCTCCAAAATCTCCTGATAGCTAGCTGCATTGACCCTGCCCTTGATGAAACACAGTGGACCAACACCAGCAGCTGACATGGCACCCCACACCATCACTGACTGTGGGTACTTGACACTGGACTTCAGGCATTTTGGCATTTCCTTCTCCCCAGTCTTCCTCCAGACTCTGGCACCTTGATTTCCGAATGACATGCAAAATTTGCTTTCATCAGAAAAAAGTACTTGGGACCACTTAGCAACAGTCCAGTGCTGCTTCTCTGTAGCCCAGGTCAGGCGCTTCTGCCGCTGTTTATGGTTCAAAAGTGGCTTTACCTGGGGAATGCGGCACCTGTAGCCCATTTCCTGCACACGCCTGTGCACGGTGGCTCTGGATGTTTCTACACCAGACTCAGTCCACTGCTTCCTCAGGTCCCCCAAGGTCTGGAATCGGTCCTTCTCCACAATCTTCCTCAGGGTCCGGTCACCTCTTCTCGTTGTACAGCGTTTTCTGCCACATTGTTTCCTTCCAACAGACTTCCCATTGAGGTGCCTTGATACAGCACTCTGGGAACAGCCTATTTGTTGAGAAATTTCTTTCTGGGTCTTACCCTCTTGCTTGAGGGTGTCAATGATGGCCTTCTTGACATCAGTCAGGTCGCTAGTCTTACCCATGATGGGGGTTTTGAGTAATGAACCAGGCAGGGAGTTTTTAAAAGCCTCAGGAAGCTTTTGCATGTGTTTAGAGTTAATTAGTTGATTCAGAAGATTAGGGTAATAGGTCGTTTAGAGAACCTTTTCTTGATATGCTAATTTTTTGAGACAGGTTTTTTGGGTTATCAGGAGTTGTATGCCAAAATCATCAGTATTAAAACAATAAAAGACCTGACAAATTTCAGTTGGTGTGTAATGAATCTAAAATATATGAAAGTTTAATTGTAATCATCACATTATGGAAAATAATGAAATTTTGCACTATATGCTAATTTTTTGAGAAGGACCTGTAGATCGGGGCAGCATGCATCAGCTGTCAGGTTCACTTAAAAAAAAATAAATAAAGCTCTGTAGAAGGCCTGCAAATCGGGGGAGTGTTGTCCAGTGGTGTCCACAGTAATGGGGGAGGGCTCCTGCAGCAGCCAGAAGCCTTACAGCGTTTGTGATTACAATTTTCATTGCACCATGAGCGAATAGCATCAAAGGTGGAGGGAAATTAGGGGGATACACTGGGGTTTTTTTTTTTTTTTTTTGGTATGCCCTACATTTGGTGTTCCTTTGGTCTCCTCTTCAGGCTCACCCTGCTTCCTTCTTGCATGGGTTTAATGCTCTCATTCTTGATTGACAGTTTGAATAGGTAGCATGGTCGCGCTGCTCCTGCCCGATACTGCTGCCTTTCTCTAGTAGCCTTCCACGACAGCATAGGAGGATGTTTCCTTGTCCTATTGGGGGACAGGAATACAGAGAGGTTAAAAACCCCTCCCACCTCCCATTAACCAGTGTTTTCCTGTCCCCCTTGGGGCACGGAGAGATCCGGGTATGCTGGTGGCCGGCTGTGCAGTATTACCTGGCGCACTCCACGTGCGATACGTCTTGCCGGGCAGCGGTGGTCGGGTCCTCGGTCTCCCTCCTCCGTGGCTGCTCCCGACGCTGGGACCACATTGAGGCGGTCTCCCTGCGTTCCCATGAGGGGATAAAGCGGTCCGCTCTCTCCCCGCCGGAGGCCTCCTGGAGCTCTCCGGCATCTTCCCCTCCACGTGCGGAACCCGGAAGTGCAGCTGACATCACTTCCGGGTCTTGCGTTCCACTGTGGAACGCAGGGCTCCTGTGAGCTTCTGATACTGCGGGCGCACGGAATCCACCTGTGCCGGGACCGGAGGGGGAGGGGGAATCCAAGCGCTGGGCAGCGCTTATACCGAGGGTATAAAAACTGCCAGAAGACGTCAGCAGGTAAGCGCCTATGGGCCGAAATACCTGCTATGGAGACGTCCAGCCCTGCGACTGCAGAGCCCAGCGCTTCTCTGGCCTCAGTGAGTACTGAAAGGCCCCCTCCCTTGTTAAGAGGCTCCTGGAACCCCATTTTCTTTTACTTCTCTCTCCCTCTATTACAGGGAGAAGGTTCATCCCAGAGACCCTCAGTTAAAAGGAACAAATGCGCTATTTGTTCCCTGAAATTACCTCCCAAATGGGAGAAAAAACTCTGCCAAAAGTGCACAGATAAAGTGATCAGCGCAGAGCATCCATCGTGGCTAGATGAGATCTGTACCCTGGTGAAACAAGAAGTGCAATCTTCACTAGCCGCATTAACTCCCCCACCCCCGCCTCCACCACCCTCACCTGGTCCATCTCTCCCAAAAAAGAGAAAGATCCAGGCGGAACATTCGGATTCTGAGTCCGACATATCCCAGGGGTCATCATCATCCAAGTGGGAAAATCCCTTAGTTCATAAAACCGCGGAATTAAGGAAATTCCTTTTCTCCTCAGAATATATTGAGGAGCTAGTAAGTGCGGTACGTAACACTATGGGGTTGGAGGACCTACCGGTCCCTCATTCCGTTCAGGATGAATTTTTTGGCGGGGCTCAGACGGAGCAGATGGTCGGGTTTCCAGTCCATAAGAGTATATCGGACATGATAAATCGGGAGTGGGAGCTTCCAGAGAAACTCCTCGCGATCCCTTCAGAGTTTAAAAATAGATTTCCTCTGGATGAAAATCCTATCAAGTGGGATATCCCTAAAGTGGATGTACAGGTGGCGAGGGTAGCGAAGAAAACGGCACTGCCATTTGAGGATTCCTCCCAACTGAAGGATCCCATGGACAGGAAAGTCGAAAGTCTTCTTAAAAAATCTTGGGAGACCTCCTCTTCGGCCCTCGAGTAATATAGCGTCCACCTGCGTGGCCAGATCTCTTCATCGCTGGCTCCAGGAACTGGAAACTCATATCTCCCAGGGCACTCCAAGAGATGACATGCTAGACTCTCTACCCATCCTGCATAAAGCAGCGGGTTTTTTGGCTGATTCTTTTTTGGAGTCCATACGCATTGCGGCTAGAAATCTGGTCCAAACGAATTCGGCCCGTAGAGCCCTCTGGCTTAAAATGTGGAGCGGGGATGTTACTTCCAAAATTAAATTGTGCTCCATTCCCTTTAAAGGCGACTATGTATTCGGGCCAGCCCTGGATGACATCCTGGAAAAGGCCACGGATAGGAAGAAAGCTCTTCCAGAACAAAGGCCTCCCAAGAAGCGAGTTTTTCAACCCTCACGGGCTCAACCTACTCAGTATAGAGGTAAAGGGAAGACGGGAAGATGGAGTCATGCAAAAGGGAAACCTAAAAATATCCTTGTCCCCCAGCAGGCACAACAGGAGAAGCAATGACTCCCAGCAGGTAGGAGGGAGACTCTCGAAATTCCTAGACAACTGGCAAAAAATTTACAGCAGCCGCTGGGTGTTGAACGTAATAAGAGATGGTCTCTTAATAGATTTCGAGTCTCCCCCTCCTCCTCTATTCAGAGTAACCTCCCTACCATCACAAGAGAGTCAATCTTTGATCGCTACAGAGATCCAAAATCTGGTAGCCTCAGGCGCAATATCCATGGTTCCACGAGACGAGCAAGGGAAAGGCCATTACTCCCGCATTTTCATAGTAAAAAAAACCGTCGGGGAAAGCTCTAATCATAATAAATCTGAAAAACCTCAACCAGTCAGTTTCCTACCAGAGATTCAAGATGGAGTCGATAAAAACAGCCATTCCCTTGATAACCCGTTCCTCGTTTATGGCAACCATAGATCTCAAAGACGCCTATTTTCACATTCCAATACATCCTCTTCATCGGAAGTTTCTGAGATTTGCGGTCCGTCTAGATCACGAGATAGTACATTTTCAGTTCAAAGTACTCCCCTTCGGCATTTCGTCAGCCCCAAGGGTATTCTCAAGGATTATGGCGGAGACGATAGCTCATATTCGAAAACAAGGAGTGGCTATAGTCCCCTATCTAGACGACCTTCTAATTATCGGTCCCTCAGCCAGGATCCTCGAGACAAGGTTACACCAAACTCGAGACATTCTTCAGAGTTAAGGTTGGATCGTCAACACAAAGAAGTCTCAACTCCAACCTTCAAAAGTAGTAAGGTTTCTAGGAGTCCTCCTGGATGCAGAGAATCAGACTTCATATCTACCAGACGACCACCGCCAAGACCTGATATCCAAGACTCTAGCCTTCAGAAGTCAAACATCTCCATCACTGAGTGCAGCTATGTCCCTGCTAGGGTCAATGACAGCCTGTATACAATCAGTGGCATGGGCTCAGGCCCATTCCAGAGTTCTTCAGGCACACATTCTAGAAAATTGGAATGGAAACCCTGCCTTGCTGAACAAGAAGATACGAACTCCAGGAAGAGTCAAAACCTCCCTGTCTTGGTGGTTAAATCTTTCAAACCTACGCAAGGGAATAGACTGGTCTCAAGCTCCCTTGTTGACAGTGACCACCGACGCAAGTTCGAGAGGCTGGGGAGCAGTGGTGCTACAGACTCCCTTCCAGGGCCTATGGTGTCAGCAGGACAGCGCCAAATCCTCCAACTACAGGGAACTAAAGGCAGTACTAAAAGCCTTTCAGGCAGCCAGTTCTCTAATCTCAGGTTATCATGTCAGAGTTCTTTCGGACAACATGACTACAGTGGCTCATCTCAAGCACCAAGGGAGCCCCAAATTCAACAGTCTGAGAAACATTTCAAATCAGATTCTCCAATGGGCCGAAGCCAATCTCCTTTCCTTATCAGCAGTTCACCTGAAAGGCTCAGAGAACTACCAGGCAGACTTCCTGAGTCGTCAAGACCTGCAACCAGGAGAATGGAGCCTAAAGAGAAAAGTCTTCAGGTCACTAAAGGTACTGCCACACTAAACAATCCCGCTAGCGATCACAATAACGACGCATACTAATGCGATCGCTAGCGGGATTGTTTCTATATCGCTAAATGCAGCCACATTTAGCGATATAGTTAACGACGTTATCGCCGTTAGCGATCTTCTTAACGACTTTAGCGGTACAAAAGTACCGCTAAATCGCTAAGAAAAGGTGCCACACTAGCGATATATACTTACCCAGCGGGAGCGCCGACGAGAAAATAGGGTCCGGAACGATTCCAGCGACGAGCGAGATCACAGCAGGAAGCTCGTCGCTGGAAGCTGCCGCACTGAACAACATCGCTAACAGGATCGCTAAATAGTGACTTTTTTAGCGATCCCGTTAGCGATATTGTTTAGTGTGGCATACCCTTTACAGAGTTGTGGGGCCTTCCCGATGTGGATTTGATGGCCTCGGGGCAGAATGCCCAGGTAGAAACATTTTTTTCCCTAAATCCAGGAGATGGATGCCTAGGGGTAGATGCGTTCAGTCATCCTTGGAATTTCCGACTGGCCTACGTTTTTCCCCCGATACCTCTTCTGGCAAAAACTCTGAGAAAAATCCTAGACGATCAAGTCCCGGTCATGCTAGTAGCTCCAGCCTGGCCAAAGAGAAGTTGGTTTCATCTCATTCTGGAGATGCGGGCAGAAGGACCAATTCTGTTGCAACCGGAGGTCGATCTTCTCCAACAAGGTCATCTCCATCATCCGGATCCCCGGAAACTGAACCTAGCAGCTTGGCTGTTGAAGCCCGGGTTCTCAGAGAGAAAGGACTTTCGGGACCTGTGATCGCCACTCTTCAAAAATCCAGGAAACCAGTAACTAATACTATTTACAACAAGGTCTGGAAAAAGTTCTCCTCCTGGTGTCACCCTGAAATTCCAGACCCATTGCGTCCTGATATATCTAAAATACTGGACTTTTTACAGAAAGGGTTGGAACTTGGTCTCAGACCAAACACATTAAAAGTCCAGGTATCAGCTCTAAGTTCGGTGTATGACCAAAATTTAGCGGGCCATAAGTGGATTAAAAGATTCATGGTGTCAGCACTCAGACTGAACCCTAGGAAACAAATTATTGTCCCACCATGGGACTTAAACATAGTTCTCAAAGGCCTTACAGGACCCCCCTTTGAACCTTTGGTAACATGTTCCCCTCAATTACTAGCGTGTAAAACAGCATTTTTGATTGCCATTTCCACAGCCAGAAGAATAGGGGAATTACAGGCCCTCTCAATACGAGAACCATATTTGCTCATCAGAGATGACTCTATTATTTTTCGTCCTGATCCATCTTTTTTTCCCAAGGTTGTATCAGATTTTCACCGATCACAGGACATAGTTTTACCTTCTTTCTGCAATAATCCGGCAAACCTTAAAGAACAACAGTTCCATACCCTGGACGTTAGAAGAATTGTTCTTCACTACCTTGATTTCTCATCATCTTTTAGAGCTGACCAGAATCTCTTTGTTCACCTACACGGTAAAAAAAAGGTAAAAAAGTGGCAAAAACTACAATCGCCACTTGGATAAAGAAAACCATATCTGAAGCTTACTTGGCCCAGAATATAGCTCCACCAGCGGGCCTGAAGGCCCACTCAACAAGATCCATAGCAGCATCCTGGGCTGAAAGAGCTGGAGCTTCGTCTGAGCAGATTTGCAGGGCTGCAACATGGTCTTCCTTGCATACTTTCACGAAGCATTACAGATTGGACTTTTGGTCCAATCGGGACTTAGTCTTTGGCCGGAAAGTTCTCCAGGCCATAACCCCCCCTTAAAATTGAATTGGTTGGTATACCTCCTATGCTGTCGTGGAAGGCTACTAGAGAAAAAAGAATTATTCTTACCGTTAATTCGGTTTCTAGTAGCATTCCACGACAGCACCAATTCCCTCCCGAAATTCTTGGATTAAGTTCTGAGAATACTAAAGGTAACCGTTCCTAAATGTGGTGGTAAAACACTGGTTAATGGGAGGTGGGAGGGGTTTTTAACCTCTCTGTATTCCTGTCCCCCAATAGGACAAGGAGACATCCTCCTATGCTGTCGTGGAATGCTACTAGAAACCGAATTAACGGTAAGAATAATTCTTTTTTCTGCAGCATCAGAGGAGTGCAAAGGGACTGACTCTGCCAGGATCCAGAGCAGCGCTCCTTGTCTAGGAAACCGACCACCGCTGACTAGCCTGGACCGTAAACTAACGGAGCTAAACATCCAAACCTCAATCCTTGATTTCTCAGCCTCCGCGGTGTAACACGCGCCCCCCTCAGGAACTTTTGACAAATGCGATAAAAGCCTATAGTCAACACTTGGGCGAGTCTATGGTGAACGGGGTGTCCTCGCCTCTGTTACCTGCTTCGTGTTACTCGGGCTTCGGCTCCTCTCCAGGAATGGCCCCCGTCATGCAGCCCTCGTTGAGCTTTGAGGTTTCGTTTTTGTGGCTGCTCCTCATTTGCATTGGTGACTAAGAAATGTTGTTCTTAGAGATCGCAGTCGGAGGATTTGCAGCCCCTCGGTATCTGTGAGGCTTCAGCACTAGATGGGGTTTTGTAGGTGGCTGCGGTTAAGGTGACTCTGCAAGGCTCATTTTGCCATGTCTTCCTGTAAATAGGCAGGGGGTATACCTATGGTTGTTTGGGATTTGCTGGGTTTAGCAGCAAGGATAGCACAATATCTAATGTTGCCGACAAAAGACTTGAACAGTAGAATACAAACACATGAGCCACGCATACAGTGAACAAGCTTGTAGGGACAGTGTTCACACCACCGGAAGACTGAAACATAGATAAGCACAGTAAAACAAACGTATAAAAATGCTCTGTTGTAAAAAAAAAAATAACAATAAACAGCAAGTGCTAGTAAAAAGATGATAAAACACAAGGTATATAGTTGACATGTTTTTTTTGCAAAAAATGTATACTAAGCCGCTCTACCAAACGTCAAGGTATACCCGTATCAGAGCAGTCCCTGACTGATGTGTTTAATCCCTAACTGATGTATTTAAAAACCTGGTTGTGTATAGTACCTATATGAGCAGGGTGCAGAAAGGTAATGTCCAATGTGGACACGCTGCAGAGAACGGCCTTTATGTGCATGGCTCACAAAGGAGGGGCGGAAAACCTCCCAGATCCTGCAAGAAAACAAGAAACCAATTGAATACAAACACATGAGCCATGCACACAGGCCATGCCCTACAGGCTTTTTCACGATGTACATGGCTCATGTGTTTGTATTCATTTGGTTTCTTGGTTTTTTTTTTGCAAGATCTGGGAGGTTTTCCGCCCCTCCTTTGTGAGCCATGCACATAAAGGCTGTTCTCTGCAGCGTGTCCACATTGGACATTACCTTTCTGAATCCTGCTCATATAGGTACTATACACATGACCAGGTTTTTAAATACATCAGTTAGGGATTTAAACACATTAGTCATGGACTGCTCTGATACGGGTATACCTTGACGTTTGGCAGAACGGCTTAGTATACATTTTTTTCAAAAAACATATCAACCAAATACCCTGTGTTTTATCATCTTTTTACTAGCACTTGCTGTTTACTGTTACTTTTTTTTTACAACAGAGTATTTTTATACATCTGTTTTACTGTGCTTTTCTATGTTTCAGACTTGAACAGTAGTAGAGCCTCAGGCTCTGTTCACATGTTCGGTTGTTATTTCCGTAAAGTTACAGTACAGTACAGGATGCGTGTTTTTTATATATATATATATATATATATATATATATATATACACACAGTATACTGGAAGTGTTACAAATGGATACCGATGACATATGAAAGGATCATAATTCCTACTTAAAGACTTGTCAGTTGCTCAAAAATATTGAGTTAAATAACTTGTATAATTCCCTGAGCTTTCCGGATTCTGGAGCGCAGCATGTGAAATCTCTGATTGTAGTGCAACTGTGTGGTATTTTTTCAGAGTCTTCTCTGGGGGGGGGTCCTTTCACTCCTCCTTCCCAGACTCACAGCTCTGCAGTTGATCAGCTTCAGACTCTTCCGAGCTGTGATTGGCAAATTCCGGGAGGGAGGGCTGAAAGCACACGCACTGAGAGGACTGAAGAAACGTGCAGTTGCCGTACAAGCAGAGATTTCACATGCTGCCCTCCAGAAGAAACAAATGTGAATATCTCTGCAATGGAGCGACGCAGCACAAAACCGAAAACAGCGGAAAAATGAGGAGAGCTCAGGGATTTTTACAAGCTATTTAACTAAATTCTTTTAAGCAAGTGACTGACTGACCTGTCTACAGGACTGGTTATCAGTATCGGATTGATGAAAGTCTGACACCCTCACCACCGATCAGCTGATACCTGATGCATGGGAAAAGACGCAATAAAAATGCTGCGTGTGAACGAGCCAAATGCATTTTAGCTATAAACCAGACGCAGTCAATATAGTGGATCGTGACACAAGTAGCAATGGGGAGGGCGGATGATGGTCCTAGTAGTGTCTAGTCACCTCGCTCTTTTCATACCAGGCTTTTTTTTTAAGATTTTTAATTTCCTGTTATTTTTTTGCAGGAAATTCACATGTAAATGAGCAGCAATTGCCACTTAGTCTGTGTTTTGTATTGAAACATTTAATGTGTGTGTGAAAGGTTATTGTAAAAGGAGGAGGTGAGCTGTGACACCTCCTATTGTGATTGGTGGATCAGCTGTGTATAGAGGTGTGACCTGACATTTTAATCCTGCCTCTGATGATAAAGAAACTGCTGTAAACTCTTGCTGAAAGATGAGGAAATTTGACTGTTCTTTTGATTAGCCAGCAACATCATCGTTGTGACATGACGCACATGTGATATCGCCCAGACCAGATAAAAAAGTGCTGCCCAGCACGGGGCACAGGATCCGACGCCTGGTGGCTGGAAGTTACGGGGTTTTGTTTTCTAATCCTCTTTAAGGATTTTTTTTTAACCTCCTTAACATGGTAGAAATATAAAGTTCAACTCGTCCCGCAGTAAGCAAGTGACATCGGTGGAAGTATGTCACACAGCGAGAGCGCGTCTGCTCTGGGGGTCCGGGTGTTTGCTCCAGGGGTCTGTAGGTCTGCTCTGGGGTGGGGTGTTTGCTCTGGGGGTCAGTAGTTCTGCTCTGGGGGTCCCGGTGTTTGCTCCGAGGGTCTGTAGGTCTGCTCTCGGGGTCTGGGTGTTTGCTCCAGGGGTCTGTAGGTCTGCTCTGGGGTGCGGGTGTTTGCTCCGGGGGTCTGTAGGTCTGCTCTGGGGGTCCGGGTGTTTGCTCCGAGGGTCTGTAGGTCTGCTCTGGGGGTCCGGGTGTTTGCTCCGGGGGTCTGTAGGTCTGCTCTGGGGTTCGGTTATTCACTGCTTTTATGTTTCTTCTTTTTTTTTCTTACTCAGAACCGAGTGACAACCTTAGAGAAATTTTACAAAATGTGGCCAAACTTCATGGCGTTTCTAACATGCGCAAGTTGGGTCACCTGAACAACTTCATTAAGGTAAGAGCTCGTCTTCTGTATAATGAACGGTGATCATCCGGCCAAGTATTATCCAGTCTGTAATATGTATATAATGCCACAACCTGACGGCTCAGACAGATGAGCATCTCCACATCTGCGCCGCTTATCACTGGTCACACAAAGCCCTGTTATACGTGTTCTCCCAGTGTAACATCTAGTGCTCCCTCCTCATCATACACCTCAGCTGCTGCAGAACCTCATCATACACCTCAGCCGCGACAGAACCTCATCATACACCTCAGCTGCTGCAGAACCTCATCATACACCTCAGCTGCTGCAGAACCTCATCATACACCTCAGCCGCTGCAGAACTCCATCATACACCTCAGCCACTGCAGAACCTCATCATACACCTCAGCTGCTACAGAACCTCATACACCTCAGCTGTTGCAGAACCTCCTCATACACCTCAGCTGCTGCAGAACCTCCTCATACACCTTGGCTGTTGCGGAACCTCCTCATACACCTCAGCTGCTGCGGAACCTCATACACCTCGGGTACTGCGGAACCTCCTCATACACCTCTGCTGCTGCAGAACCTCTTCATACACCACGGCTGCTGCGGAACCTCCTCATACACCTCGGCTACTGCAGAACCTCCTCAAACACCTCGGCTGCTGCAGAACCTCCTCATACACCTCGGCTGCTGCGGAACCTCCTCATACACCTCGGCTGCTGCGGAACCTCCTCATACACCTCGGCTGCTGCGGAACCTCCTCATACACCTCGGCTGCTGCGGAACCTCCTCATACACCTCGGCTGCTGCGGAACCTCCTCATACACCTCGGCTACTGCGGAACCTCCTCATACACCTCGGCTGCTGCGGAACCTCCTCATACACCTCGGCTGCTGCGGAACCTCCTCATACACCTCGGCTGCTGCGGAACCTCCTCATACACCTCGGCTGCTGCGGAACCTCCTCATACACCTCGGCTGCTGCGGAACCTCCTCATACACCTCGGCTGCTGCGGAACCTCCTCATACACCTCGGCTGCTGCGGAACCTCCTCATACACCTCAGCTGCTATGGAACCACATATTACACCTCAGCTGCTGCAGAACTTCATATTACCCCTCAGCTGCTGCAGAACCTCATAATACACCTTAGCTGCTGCAGAACCTCATCATACACCTCAGCTGCTACAGAACCTCATCATACACTTCAGCTGCTACAGAACCTCATCATACACCTCAGCTGATGCAGAACCTCCTCATACACCTCAGCCGCTGCAGAACCTCATCATACACCTGATCTGTAACATTTCCTGGCAGAGGGACCTGTGCGGCTATGGTCTTCTGTGTTTGAGGTTTATAGTCACCAGCCTCCATCTCCCTGCGTCGTTGCCGTTTATTCCGTGTCTGTGGTGTTGTATGAAGATATTGTCCTTTATATAAGGAGGTAGCAGCTCTTCCTCCATCTGTGCATGCGTCTCTTGCTCGCTTCTTGCCCATCGGTCTCCTAGTGTCGTGTGCACACATTACTGTTACTTGTGTTTTTGCCAATATCTGCGGCACAAGATTTAAGAGGCACCATGTTTTCTTGCCACGTTTCCATTTACAGATGCAGAGTCTGCTGTTCTCAATTCTGACCACTTCTCCATAGAAATAATTGCAGTTTGGTAAATAGAAGCTGAAGCACTCTCATTCTTAAAGGGGTTGTTCTAAATGGGCAAATGATTGTGCTAAAATTAAAAATTCTCACCTACCGGACTGGCTCCATGACTCCGTATAGCCTTCTGTTGCTTCTTTCAGTGGTGGCATCATGTGACCACTGCAGACAATAAGCGGCCCTGACTGTCTGCAGCCTTCACATTCTGACTGTTAAGGTAGGATCTAAGTGACCCTTCACGGTTGACCTAGTGATTTCCAAATTAATTCATAGAACGTTGCTAGCAACATAAATAACCAAACAGACACGTGTTTCCGTCTGGGAGAATCGAGCAAGATTCCTATCCCATGTATTACATCATCTTTTATAGTATTTAGTGAGCTTGTACTTCAACCAATAGTATAAAACCACACCTACAACATTTAACCAATGAAAATACAAGAAAATCAACCTATAAGAATACAAGAAAATAGGAAACTACATATATGGTCATATCCACGTGACCATAGAAGCGAACAATAGTATCTTATATCTTGTCCAAACTGGAGCGGTCTGGTTTTATTACAGCCCATGACCTCTACTCTACTTCTTTATAATAGCCAGAAACTATTGCCTAGTAACAGAATTTATCTCATAAAGACAAGATGGAGTTACAAACACAAAATGGAACATTCAGTTTTGATTTTTCTTAATTTAGTCCTTCACATGACCAAGCCCATACACATTAGATGGCCATCGGACGAAAACTTGTATGGCTGTCAGCTATCTCTCATTACCATAGGCACGAGAGGGAAGAAAGCCGTTGCCAGGTACCTCCAGCGCTGCTTATCTATCCAGAGAACAAAAGGATCATGTGTTTCAATTCAGACTGTCTGATCCTTCTCTATCAGGGGAGAGTCTGGAGGCCGCCATACTTATTAAATGGCATGCCAATATTGGCAGGTTGGGCTACCTTTAATGTGTATGATAGCCTTTAGTCTGTGTTTGCATAGTGGTCAGAATCTAAAGGAAATAAATAAATGGGTGGGTTCCTAGTCAGCGGTCAGGTCAGTATTCCGTGGCTACCAGACGGGATCCCTGCGAACCGCCTCCTGCTGGCTAGCATTGCGCTAGCCTGGCTAATCAAAGGTTGAGTGGGTGATGGTGGCAGGTAGGAAACAATTCCCTGGGCTCCCAACCAGTTGCTATGGAATAGTGACCGGGCCACTGGACCAGGGTTCTACGAACGGATTTAGTTGATCCAGACCGGGTTTTTCCTGTCTCTCCTTTTCCCAGTCTGATCATTCAGGGTTAACTTTTCTCTGCCTCGTTCTGGAGTCAGGTTGGCTGTTTCTCTGCGCTGCTTCCTGCAGGCAGTGTCAGTTATATTTCCTGCCTATGGTTTGAGTAGCTGACTCTGGAGAACCCCTAGTTTGTCCTGCTGCGCTTAGCTGACTTTGCTTGTGTTTGGGTTCTCCGTTCCTGCCCGTCCCATCGCTGTGTGTCCTTGTGTGTTTGGATTCCCCGGTACCCGACTCTGCTTTGGCTCTGACCTGCTCCTGCCTCTTGCTTCTGGAATTTCTGCTTCTAGCCGGTACTGACCCTTTTGGCATGTCTCTGACTCTTGAGTTTTGTTATTTGTACTGCGCTACCTTCTGGTATCGACCCGGCTTGTTTGACTATTCTGCTGCCACCTGGTGGTAGTCTCGCTGCAGTGCTGCTGGTCTACTCTGTGCAGTATTCCAGTCTTCCCTCCACTCTGCTACCATCTTGTGAAGTTTGTATTTACCTGCAGAGCTGCAGCGTGACAGTTGAATCTTGCAGTGTTAAGAAAGTTTCTAGCTATTGTTGGACATTTTTCCATTGTCAGATCGTCTGTTTTGAACCCTGTTGAATTTGTCTTTACAAATTATAAGCTGTGGATGTACAAGAAACTTGTTAACAATAAAGTCCTGTGATTCCAGCAGCCTCTGCAGCGATTCAAGTAGTGGAGAGGAATGTGCTAACAGGAAAATTAGAGAGAGTGGAAAGTGATTTTCACACACTGCTTAATCATCAAATTGACCAACAGCAGTCTGTGTACAAGGAACTGGCTAGCCAATGGTTGTGTGATTACAGCAGCCTCTGCACTGATTCAAGTAGTGTATAAAAATGTACTAATGTTGGAATAGGTAGGAGTACGAAGTAATTTTAACAGACTGTTACATCAATCTGTACAAGGACCTGGCTAGCTAATAGTTATGTGATTACAGCAGCCTCTGCACTGATTCAAGTGGTGTATAGAAATGCACTAATTGGGGAATGGGAAGTAGTAGGAAGTAATTTTAGCGACCTGTTTTATCAAATTTGCCAGCAGCAGTTTGTGTACAAGTAACTGGCTAGCTAATTGTCATGTGATTACAGCAGCCTCTGCACTGATTCAAACGGTGTGTAGAAAAATTGTAACGGAGGAGGAATGGGGAGGAGTGTCAAGTCAACTAGAAGGCTTCTATAGCTATCAATACTATCCCTATATATATTTTTTTGTTGCCTTATAGCCGGTTTTATAAAGTTTCACGAAAGAAGGGAAACGCTCTCACAAATATCCTATTTTTGTGCTGATGGTTACATCCCACCCCACAGAGCTTTCGCCTTCCCGTTTGCTTCACGTTTCTTCTCATAATTTAATAAGAAATAAAATCAGTTTCCGGCTCAGTGGATAAAGTGACGGATGTCGGGGAGCGGACGGGAGGCCGCCGAGGTCAGCAGTTTTCAGGCTCGGTCATTTCTGAAGGAATTATAGAATTGCAGCTTGACAAGAGGTCGACCTACAGCCACCGTCACATCCCTTGGCAGCTGTCAATCATGGGGCCCGGGCAATTCAGCTTCATGCCAAAAGTGCTGCAGAGTGTTTTGTTTTAGAGAAAAAAAAAAAGACCTACGGTATTTCCACCAGCTCGCTGGATCCAGTTTCCTTACATTTTTGGTCCCTATGTCCATCTTAAAAATCAATGCGGCATCCATTTTTCTTAATATTCCCAAAGAAAAAGAAATTCCAGGCTTCTCCTACCCATTATACACTAAAGAATAGACATGAAAGATTTTAATCTGCAAATCAGATCAAAAGCAGACTTCTTCCTACTATTTTGGGGCAGCGGAAAATTGGTCACATGAACACGCACACAATCTATATGGGGTATATGTTCTGTCCGTGAAAAAACGGATATCTGAATTAGGCCCAACTTCAGTGGAAGCGAGTTATGCAGGGAGTGTGCTTTGCTATTTCTGTATCCCGCATTAATTTTACAGATACAACGTATTTCAGACACGCTTTGCTTTCTCTGTTGCCCCATCTCCTGTTTCAGGAAGCTGGATGGAGGTATCCCTGTGTGTCTTAAGAGCAGAACCTCAAAATGGAACTGCGCATTAAAAAAATAACAGGTTGACAAATTATTTAGAAATAGTGAAGGTTTTCGATCGTATGGAGATCTGAGTGCCATTATTCCTATCGATTTCTTAAAGGGGCATAAGTGCTCAGCTAGCATTGCATTCCTCCATAGAAGGTCCTTCTTCAGTTAAGTCGGAAAGCCACATAACTGCACTCAGTTGTGCGCTTCTGCTTCTCTGAGAACTGCACTCAGTTATGCACTTTTGCTTCTCTGAGAACTGCACTCAGTTGTGCGCTTCTGCTACTCTCAGAACTGCACTCAGTTGTGCGCTTCTGCTTCTCTGAGAACTGCACTCAGTTGTGCGCTTCTGCTCCTCTGGGAACTGCACTCAGTTGTGCGCTTCTGCTTCTCTGAGAACTGCACTCAGTTGTGCGCTTCTGCTCCTCTGGGAACTGCACTCAGTTGTGCGCTTCTGCTTCTCTGAGAACTGCACTCAGTTGTGCGCTTCTGCTCCTCTGGGAACTGCACTCAGTTGTGCGCTTCTGCTTCTCTGAGAACTGCACTCAGTTGTGCGCTTCTGCTTCTCTGAGAACTGCACTCAGTTGTGCGCTTCTGGTTCTCTGAGAACTGCACTCAGTTGTGCGCTTCTTCTCTGAGAACTGCACTCAGTTGTGCGCTTCTGCTCCTCTGGGAACTGCACTCAGTTGTGCGCTTCTGCTTCTCTGAGAACTGCACTCAGATGTGCGCTTCTGCTTCTCTGAGAACTGCACTCAGTTGTGCGCTTCTGCTTCTCTTGAGAACTGCACTCAGTTGTGCGCTTCTGCTTCTCTGAGAACTGCACTCAGTTGTGCGTTTCTGCTTCTCTGAGAACTGCACTCAGTTGTGCGCTTCTGCTTCTCTGAGAACTGCACTCAGTTATAATTTTTTTATTTGGTTTTATCGCTTCTTCTTTATTTCGTTTTCTTTTTAATACACTGTTCAGCTTGGGAACATTTTTTTAGTATCCGCAAGTGACCTCAGTCCTGTTTGTCAGATTTTTGCTGGTGTATTGCAGGCGTTTTTGCTGTTCATTTGTCGGTCAGGAGGCCTAGACGTGCCGGAGCGTCCTCATGAGTTTCCTGGAGGTTCTCTGACTTTGCCCTTCATTCACTTTCCTTGGCGGGGGAATGTAATTGCTTGATCACAAGACGCTGAGAAGACTTTCAGTGGCTGTTGCCGGTAGCCGAGTTACTTATTATTTGTGACGACTTCCAGGATGTACTACTGGACCCTGGGGCTGTGCACAGTCCTAGATAGGAGCTGATCTTATCTCCTAGATTTATTTGCCCTTGTTTTTTGTTTGTCTATCTCCTGGTGTGTAGGGTCAATAATCTCAGGAATGAATGGGAGTAAACTGCCCTTATAATGTGGGCAAAGTCTGACAATATGGAGCTTTGGATAATTTATAGTTGGGGAAAAATATGTATTCGGCATGTCAGATTTTGGACTGCCTATCATATTGTTTCCCAGAGAGAAGTGTTCTCATGGAGAGCACAGGAAAACTTGGCCCAGACGACTGCCCGGCAGACGATAAATTGGCCAGCAGCCTCTAATTTGTATGGCGGCCTTAAGATTAACTGGACCATAAGGTACTGCCACACTACACAATCCCGCTAGCGATCTCGTTAGCGTCGCATACTAATGAGATCGCTAGCGGGATTGTTTCTATATCGCTAGTAGCTACCTATTTTAGCGATATCGTTAAGGACGCTATCGCGGTTAGCGATCTCCTTAACGACTTTAGCGGTACAAAAGTACCGCTAAATCGCTAAAAAAGGTGCCACACTTAGCGATATATACTTACCCAGCGGGGCGCCAGCGACGAAAATAGGGTCCGGAACGATTCCAGCGACGAGCGAGATCACAGCAGGAAGCTCGTCGCTGGCAGCTGCCGCACACAACAACATCGCTAACGGGATCGCTAAATAGTGACTTTTTTTAGCGATTCCGTTAGCGATGTTGTTTAGTGTGGCATACCCTATAGTGTGCCCAGAAGATAAGAAAAACACTCTACCAATTAAAATGTACCTGGTGGTCTAGTGTAAAAAAGGAGTTAGCATCACTAGTTCTCGTAGTCTAGGTTAGTGAATTACATTAGTGTCACTTGTTCTGGTGGTCTAGTGTAAAAAGGGATTAACATTCACCAGTTCTCGTAGTCTAGGCTAGTGGAGGGGTTAGTGTCACTAGTTCTGGTATTCTAGGGTAGTGGAGGGGTTAGTGTCACTAGTTCTGGTGGTCTAGGGTAGTGGAGGGGTTGGTGTCACTTGTTCTGGTGGTCTTGGGTAGTGGAGGGGTTACTAGTTCCCATGGTCTAGTGTAGTGGTTGTCTTACTAGTTCCCATGATCTAGGGTAGTGGTTGTATTACTAGTTCCCGTGGTCTATGGTAGTGGTTGTGTTACTAGATCCCGTGGTCTAGGGTAGTGGTTGGGTTACTAATTCCCGTGGTCTAGGGTAGTGGTTGTGTTACTAGTTCCCGTAGTCTATGGTAGTGGTTGTCTTACTAGTTCCCATGATCTAGGGTAGTGGTTGTGTTACTAGTTCTCGTGGTCTATGGTAGTGGTTGTGTTACTAGATCCTGTGGTCTAGGGTAGTGGAGAGGTTACTAGTTCCTGTGGTCTAGGGTAGTGGTTGTGTTACTAGTTCCCGTGGTCTTGGGTAGTGGAGGGGTTACTAGTTCCCGTGGTCTAGGGTAGTGGTTGTGTTACTAGTTCCCGTGGTCTAGGGTAGTGGAGGGGTTACTAGTTCCCGTGGTCTAGGGTAGTGGTTGTGTTACTAGTTCCCGTGGTCTAGGGTAGTGGAGGGGTTACTGGTTCCCGTGGTTTAGGGTAGTGGAGGGGTTACTGGTTCCCGTGGTCTACGGTAGTAGAGGGGTTACTAGTTCCCGTGGTCTAGGGTAGTGGTTGTGTTACTAGTTCCCGTGGTCTAGGGTAGTGGTTGTGTTACTAGTTCCCGTGGTCTAGGGTAGTGGTTGTGTTACTAATTCCCGTGGTCTAAGGTAGTGGTTGTGTTACTAGTTCCCATGGTCTAGGGTAGTGGTTGTGTTACTAGTTCCCGTGGTCTAGGGTAGTGGAGGGTTACTGGTTCCCGTGGTCTAGGGTAGTGGAGGGGTTACTGGTTCCCGTGGTCTAGGGTAATGGAGGGGTTACTAGTTCCCGTGGTCTAAGGTAGTGGTTGTGTTACTAGTTCCCGTGGTCTAGGGTAGTGGTTGTGTTACTAATTCCCGTGGTCTAAGGTAGTGGTTGTGTTACTAGTTCCCGTGGTCTAGGGTAGTGGTTGTGTTACTAGTTCCCATGGTCTATGCCGGGTATTGGTTGTGTTACTAGTAGTTCCCATGGTCTAGGGTAGTGGTTGTGTTACTAGTTCCCGTGGTCTTGGGTAGTGGTTGTGTTACTAGTTCCCATGGTCTATGCCGGGTATTGGTTGTGTTACTAGTAGTTCCCATGGTCTAGGGTAGTGGTTGTGTTACTAGTTCCCGTGGTCTAGGGTAGTGGTTGTGTTACTAGTTCCCGTGGTCTAGGGTAGTGGTTGTGTTACTAGTTCCCGTGGTCTAGGGTAGTGGTTGTGTTACTAGTTCCTGAGGTCTAGAGAACAAAGGAGCATTCAACTGATATTCCCTGGTTCAATAGTATAAGTGTGGGTTAATATCTGGGTTATAAGACATTTCAGAGATGGCTATATTTTATTTCCTGTAGGTGTAGAGTAGAAGAGAGTATACATACCTTGTGGTCAACGATAACAGGGTGGGTAGCTACATAAGGCAAATGTGCCCTAAGGCTGCCACTAAAAAGCGGTGTTTAAAGCTGCGTATACTGATGCACCCTCCTGCTCTCGTGCGTAATATCTTATTGTGGTCGTATGCACAGATATTCCAGCCTCTGCTTGGGAACTCTGCAGCTCCTTCAGGGTTACCTTTGGTCTCTGTGCTGCCTCTCCGATTAATGCCCTTCTTGCCCGGGCTGTGAGTTTTGGTGGGCGGCCCTCTCTTGGCAGGTTTGTTGTGGTACCATGTTCTTTCCCTTTGATGGTGCTTCGGGGGATCATTAGAGATTGGGAGTTTTTTTTATAACCCAACCCAGACTTGTACTTCTCACCAACTTTGTCCCTTACTTATTTTGAGATGTCCTTGGTCTTCATAGTGGCGTTTGGAGATCTCCTTGGTCTTCGTGGTGGTGTTTGGAGAGCTCCTTGGTCTTTATGGTGGTGTTTGGAGATCGCCTTGGGGCGTTTGGAGATCTCCTTGGTCTTCGTGGTGGCATTTGGAGATCTCCTTGGTCTTCGTGGTGGCGTTTGGAGATCTCCTTGGTCTTCGTGGTGGCGTTTGGAGATCTCCTTGGTCTTCGTGGTGGCGTTTGGATATCTCCTTGGTCTTTATGGTGGTGTTTGAAGATCTCCTTGGTCTTCATGGTGTTTGGAGATCTCCTTGGTCTTCGTGGTGTTGTTTGGTGATCTCCTGGGTCTTCATGGTGGTGTTTGGAGATCTCCTTGGTCTTCATTGTGTTAGTGGTGTCTCTTGTTAATGGTGTTGCAGCCTCTGTGGCCTTTCAGAGAAGGTAAAGTGTATATACTGACTGACATGTGTCACTTCGGTTGGACACACGGGACGTCCTGTCACTAAGCA
Source organism: Oophaga sylvatica (assembly GCA_033576555.1). Lineage (NCBI taxonomy): Eukaryota > Metazoa > Chordata > Amphibia > Anura > Dendrobatidae > Oophaga > Oophaga sylvatica. Next base: position 991,072,530 of record JARQOD010000001.1, on the reverse strand, counting down.
TGAGACTTATGAAGGGAATTGCTTGCACCAGAAATTTTTAGGGACCTCTTCAAAATGGTGAATACGCATGCACATGCCAATTTTTAGTTATTTGATTCTTTAAATTTAAATATTGCCTTTATTATTATCACTTCACCATCTTAGACCTTTTAGTACTTATGCATCACGCACAAATCTGATTACAAAAATATTTAAACACAGGTAATGTAACAAAATACGGTAAAGCCAAGGGGGTTAATACTTTTGCAAGCCACTCTATGTCCTGGTTGTCTAGGGTAGATGAAGGAGTTAATACCTGCTGGTTTAGGATATATGTCGGTGAATATACTGTATGTCCTGATGGGCTGGGGTGTGATAAGAGGAGGTCTGTTACTTTGCTCCCTTTCTCCAGGAATGTGTCCGGTCTCGATGTCCTGTGAGACAGAGGGAAGCGTGCAGCTACGGGCGGCCTCACAGTTCTCTCCTGCCCAAAATTAAAATGGATGGTCTAGTAGAAGGGGTCTTTAAGGATGCAGCACTAGTAGAGGAGGTTTGACTGCTGTGACCCATGGAGATCATGAGAATATGGGGGTCTTCTGTACCCCTTCCCCTAGGAAATGATCTGCGTATGCATGACCACCTTTCCTTTAGACTCTCTGTTCATACCGGCACGGGACCCCTGTTTTTGCTATCAGATTGCCCCCGATCATCCATTTATCACCTTTCTCGTGGACTCTACGACCCCCCGGCTGATGTTTATCACTGTTGACTGGTGATGAATTTCTCGCGTTCGCTCTGCTTCCTGTTTATCGCGGCTGTTTTTAGCCGTACATCACAGGTCCTGAGGCGTGGGCAGGTTTAATTTCACAAGACGTTTAACCATCATTTACAAGAAAGCAGAAATAATCACTTTACCGCCACTTGCTTTCCGAGTCATCATCTGAAAGTAAAAGTCCAGGAGATGTGGAGCCCTGCATCTCCTACAGAAATACACACAGTCTTCCCCTTACTCCTGCTTTCCTGGCTGCAGCAGGAGCCTCTCCCCTTGGGAAGCCCCGCCTTTTGATTAAGCCCCACCTTCTCAGTTGTTCACCTGCCATAAAGTGAACAGAGGAGCAGTATACAGGATAGGTGTATGATCGGCGTCTTTACCTCCATTGTAGCTGTAGATCGGAGCGCTGCTCCTGATGCGACCACTGATCACACAGCTGCGACATGCGGCTTTTCCCGTCAATCATTTTACCATCTTTTATGTTTTTGTTTTCTTCATGTTTTGCTTTCCTTTCTCCCTCTCCAGCTTCTATGCAACGTTGGCCACAGCGAAGAAAAATTAGGTTTTACTTACGAAGATATAATTATTTGGTAAGTGGTCCGGCTCTTTCGGGGGGCAGGGAGGGTTGATATGAATTCCTGTGTCATTTACATCATTTTACTTTTCGCGTGGAGGCATAATAGGTGGTTTCTTTGGTTTTACACAATTTATATAAAGTAAAACTATTTCACAAAAATTTTCCAATTTTAGATTTTTTTTTTTTTGCGATCAGAACATTTATTTTTATTTCGCCTCCGACACCGGCATCAGGTCACCCAGGGCTCACATGACATTATGCCGCGTGAGCCCTGCAGACAATCAGCGAGACCTATTGGGCTGATTGGCTCTCGCTACTTCCGCTTGTCTGAGGGACGTGAGTGTGCTGCAAATAGCGCTCGCTGACTGGCTGCAGGGCTCGCGTGGCATAATGTCAAGTGAGCCCCGGGTGACCCGGTGCCGGATATGAGTATCTGTTATTTTTATTTTAGAAAGGGGAGTACTTATTTAAAGGAAAAAGGTAGTGGACAAACATGGTACATTTCTCCCTAAAACAGAGCCCCCAATAGTCCAGCATGTAGTATTTCACGACACCCCTTTTCAGGTGAATACCAGTGCAATACCAGACATGACCCATGTGCTAAAGTGGCGCTGTTTCTAAAGAAAGCATCCATGTATTCCTCATTTTATGGCTTATGTTGAGAAGTCCGCAGAGCAGGTCGTGACTGACGCCTATATTAATAGATGGTCGTTTCCATGTCTTATCTAATGGAAATCTGCATTTTCTTGTGTTTTACACCAAAAGTTTGCGATTAGCCTTGTTAAATGAAGCAAAAGAAGTGCGAGCGGCGGGACTGCGGGCTCTCCGCTATCTCATCCGTGACTCAAGTGTTTTACAGAAGGTGCTAAAGTTAAAAGTAGATTACTTAATAGCCAGGTAAGTGCTCTCATTTGTCGTCTTTTTTTTTTATTATTATTATTGTCAGTTTTTAAAGTCAGAGGGGTTCTAAAGAGGGGAATGGGAAAACCCTAAAGCAGGGGTCAACAAAGTTGTTCAGAATCTAGGAGCCAGCCAAAAAATTTAGGAGCCAGAATTTTTTTTTCATTTCATCATCATCGCCTCCCCATCATCATCATTGACTTCTCATCATCATCATTGCCTCACCATCATCATCATGGACTCCCCATCATCATCAATGCCTGCCCATCATCATATCATTGCCTCCTCATCATATCATCTCCTCCCCATCATCATCAATGCCTGCCCATCATCATCAATGCCTGCCCATCATCATCATCGCCTCCCCATCATCATCATCGCCTCCCCATCATCGCCTCCCCATCATCATCATCGCCTCCCCATCATCATCATCGCCTCCCATCATCATCAATGCCTCCCCATCATCATCAATGTCTCCCCATCATCATCAATGCCTGCCCATCATCATCAATGCCTCCCCATCATCATCAATTCCTCCCCATCATCATCAATGCCTCCCCATCATCATCAATGCCTCCCCATCATCATCAATGCCTCCCCATTATCATCAATGCCTCCCCATCATCTTCAATGCGTCCCCATTATCATCAATGCCTCCCCATCATCATCAATGCCTGCCCATTATCATCAGTGTCTCCCCATCATCATCAATGCCTCCCCATTATCATCAATGCCTCCCCATCATCATCAATGCCTCCCCATTATCATCAATGCCTCCCCATTATCATCAATGCCTCCCCATTATCATCAATGCCTCCCCATCATCATCAATGTCTCCCCATCATCATCAATGTCTCCCCATCATCAATGTCTCCCCATCATCATCAATGCCTCCCCATTATCATCAATGTCTCCCCATCATCCCTGCCCTCCCCCCACCACCATCACACATGCAGCACACAAGCACTCTCTCACATACACACACACACACAGACACACACACATCACATCTCACCTGTCTGGCGTCCGCGCTCTCTGCCACAGCCGGCCGCTGAATGATGACGTCATTCAGCGGCGCTGCTGTGAGAGGAAGCGCCGGCGCCCCCCGGAGCTGCGGCAGCGGAGGCACGGAGAGGTAAGTATTGTGCCAGCCGCTGCCGGGGCCCTGAGGGGGCAGGTGGCGGCGCTGACACCGCTCTCCTCCGCTAACGGGCCCCCCCGCCTGCTCAGGGCCCCGACAAACCCGGGCGCCAGGCATGATTTTCTAGGCGCCACTAGCGCCAGGGTTTGTCGAACCCTGCCCTAAAGTGTTTTTTTCCAAGCAACACAGATTATTAAACGATTTTAAAGACTATGAAAAATTAAGAAAATTCATGATTTACTTGGTTTTAACATTCGGCTGAGCTCCTGAGCTGCCACATGTGGTTAAGCTCCAGCTCCTGACTTCCTTACACAGTCCATTCAAATCACTGAGATATCCAGGTTTTCAGGGCACCCTGAATGGTGATGTCATTAGGGGTGTGGCCAGTGATCTTATTATAGGTGTGGCCAGTGATCCTCCGCAAGTTTACAGTGACTGGGGATGTGCACAGGTAGGGTGTGGACATTGCAGGCTTATAGCTTTGGCCCAAGGGGATTGGGTCGTTGCTGAGTGCTAGATTACCTTATAATAAATGAATATAGCATAACACATTGCCCCCCCTACAGTACACCGTGTCTGTGCAGTGCCAATGTCACCCCCCTTTAACATTACGGATGTCAGGGGAGCATCCGAATAAGCTCATACCAGTGAATTTATAAGCGCATACCAGCAATTTATCCCTCTTGAGACTTTATAAAAGTCTCAGGATGGTGCTTTATAGATGGTGCGTATATAAGTGTGAGAGATGTGGCACAGATACAAATCTGCCTACTAGGAACAAATGAGAGACAGTAGGATGTAAACAATAACAAGCCATAAAGATGGCTGAAAGAAAGCTAAAAAATAAAGGGAACGGGAGCATAGAAGCCAAAAACAGGGACAGCCAGAATTTTTTGGGGGGCTCTGTAAACCTTATTAATGAAGAAAATTCATGGACGTGCAAGCTCAGAGAGAAAAACTATCCACCAGTTCAGAATTAAGAAATGCTGAAATATTGTTCAAGGGAAGACCTGGGACAAGAGGTGAAAAAAATGGTAAAGCGATCACCATCCACACCCACCATTGCAAGCCATTTCCTATATAATCTGAGAGCAGCCAGATGTAAGGGCAGAGACTCTGATTCCAGCGATGTATCACTTACTAGGCTGTATTTTGCATTCTAAAGTCAATTAGTGTTTTATCAGCAGGAGATTATCACTACAGAACTAAATGTGTTGTGCCACCTGGTCCAACCCCGCCCACCTTCACTGGTTAGCAGCTTCTTGTCACAGTATAGTGTACACAGAAAGCTGCCAATCATAGGTGTTGATGGGGTTATACACAGTTCAGCATTCCGAGCTTTGCCATATCCAAAGCAGAGAAAACCCAGGGAACTAAGTGATACATCACTGGAATCAGGGCCTCTGTCCCTACCTTATGCTGCTGTCAGATTGCAAAGCAAAAACCTGCTGACTGCTTCCCTTTAATAGGTAGCAGTTATAGATGGTTTGGATGTTCCACCGTATGGCCAGGTCCAGTCTGCAGAATTTTACAGTCCGTATACAGGTAGTAATGTCCGGACTGTCCACGTCTTTCCTGACCCAACCTTACAGCCTCATCGCCATATATGGTGCTGCAAGCTTTCAGTACATGAATATTGCACCATAACCATCATCAGTACATGAATACAGCACCATAACCATCATCAGTACATGAATACAGCACCAGAACCATCATCAGTACATGAATACAGCACCAGAACCATCATCAGTACATGAATACAGCACCAGAACAATCATCAGTACATGAATACAGCACCAGAACCATCATCAGTACATGAATACATCACCAGAACCATCATCATGTCGGGGTCGAAACGACAAACACTCGTCCTCCAGTCACTCCAGATTAGATTATAAGCATGGGTTAACCGTTTAAAGAATGAGTCAGACAATAGGCTGGTTCAAACTTCAGAGCATGCTTAGAGGGCTGTATCCAGGCACCAATCTCAGCAAGTACTGATCTTTATTTCTGCAAGCATGGGATTATCTACACAGGATGTCAGGGTGGAGTTAAGGGTGGATGGGGGCGGGGAGGTAAGCTATATATGTCCATATATGGACATGTCCAGCATCTGGCCATCTCTATTGGTTCACATTCCATAGGTCTTGTATCCAGGCAGACTTGCTGGTGCAATCCTCAGTTCCCCAAAGGTGGGGGCAGTCATCAGTGAATTTCTTGGAGACAGACTAGCTGGTACTGACGTCATCTTAGAATAAGTTTCAATCTGAATAATACATATTCAAGGAAAACTTTGTGTTTATCTTGACATATCAAAGTAACAAAGTACATATAAACATATTTTTATAAAGGTATAAAAATAGCAAAACACATATATATAAAATATAAGATAGAAAATTATATTTTACCTTGACAATCCCCCCTAAACACTAAGTTTTCCCTTAATATATATTATTCAGATTGAAACTTATTCTAAGATGACGTCAGTACCAGCTAGTCTGTCTCCAAGAAATTCACTGATGACTGCCCCCACTGATCTTTATTTCTGCAAGCATGGATTATCTACACAGGATGTCAGGGTGGAGTTAAGGGTGGATGGGGCGGGGAGGTAAGCTATATATGTCCATATATGGACATGTCCAGCATCTGGCCATCTCTATTGGTTCACATTCCATAGGTCTTGTATCCAGGCAGACTTGCTGGTGCAATCCTCAGTTCCCCAAAGGTGGGGGCAGTCATCAGTGAATTTCTTGGAGACAGACTAGCTGGTACTGACGTCATCTTAGAATAAGTTTCAATCTGAATAATACATATTCAAGGAAAACTTTGTGTTTATCTTGACAATCAAAGTAACAAAGTACATATAAACATATTTTTATAAAGGTATAAAAATAGCAAAACACAATATATAAAATATAAGATAGAAAATTATATTTTACCTTGACAATCAGTACATTAATACAGCACCAAAACTATCATCAGTACATGAATACAGAGCCAGAACCATGATCAGTACATGAATACAGCACCAGAACCATCATCAGTACATTAATACAGCACCAAAACCATCATCAGCACATGAATACAGCACCAGAACCATCATCAGTACATGAATACAGCACCAGAACCATCATCAGTACATGAATACAGCACCAGAACCATCATCAGTACATAAATGGCAGAGAGTCAGGAGACACTAAGGAATTGCGGACCAAATACGGCCCTTGAAATACTATCCTAATGCATGCTCACTGGCTGCCAGGCACTGCGTGGTTGTGCCTTACCACTCTCGATTTTGAATTTGCCGTACTTTTAGTGCAGGGTTTGTCCTCACCCTGTGGTTAATCTGAATTTTGGGGTTTTCTTTCAGGTGCATAGACATTCAGCAAAGTAATGAAGTTGAAAGGACGCAGGCGCTGCGGCTTGTCAGAAAGGTAAGATACGCCTGGACTCCTCGCTGTCATTGCCGCAGTAGACAAATGATGTCACCCGCTGACCTCTCCGTCTTTCCAATAATCTGTGCATTCACTTCCTGATTGAAGATAAAGTACCCTGCCGTTTTGTGTACGCAGCTACTCATGACTCATGGGCTAGCAAAAGGGAGGGGCCACTAAACAGGTGGCACCAAAAATGCGAGCAAACAGGAGAAAGTTTGCAGGGCTCCAGTCGGTGCTGAGGTGACCTCTGGACCAGGGTCTTCTGATCATTGAAGGGACACATCGAAAGTAATAAGACTTGACTGCGGGAGTCGACTACAGAGGGTTTATTTGTAGTCTGTAACCATGGAGACGTATTATGTGCAATGCTTTCAATTTTATGGGAAATGCGGTTACAATAATCTTTCTTGTGTTTTTTTTCCAGATGATAACTGTGAATGCTTCCTTATTCCCTAGTTCTTTAACTAATTCTTTAATAGCGGTTGGAAATGACGGCCTCCAGGAGCGGGACAGGATGGTGCGGGCGTGCATCGCCATTATATGTGAACTAGGTAATTTGTAACAGAATCTTATCATGTATCTCTGTATACAGGGAGCGCCCCCTAGTGGTGGCTGCAGACAGAATCTTACCATGTATCTCTGTATACAGGGAGCTCCCCCTAGTGGTAGCTGCAGACAGAATCTTACCATGTATCTCTGTATACAGGGAGCTCCCCCTAGTGGTGACTGCAGACAGGATCTTATGTATCTCTGTATACAGGGAGCGCCCCCTAGTGGTGGCTGCAGACAGAATCTTATGTCTCTCTGTATACAGGGAGCTCCCCCTAGTGGTGGCTGCAGACAGAATCTTATCATGTATCTCTGTATACAGGGAGCTCCCTCTAGTGGTGGCTGCAGACTGAATCTTATCCTGTATCTCTGTATACAGGGAGCTCCCCCTAGTGTTGACTGCAGACAGGATCTTATCATGTATCTCTGTATACAGGGAGCTCCCCCTAGTGGTGGCTGCAGACAGAATCTTACCATGTATCTCTGTATACAGGGAGCTCCCCCTAGTGGTGACTGCAGTCAGGATCTTATCATGTATCTCTGTATACATGGAGCTCCCCCTAGTGGTGGTAGCAGTCAGGATCTTATCATGTATCTCTGTATACAGGAGCTCCCCCTAGTGGTGGCTGCAGACAGAATCTTATCATGTATCTGTGTATACAGGGAGCTCCCCCTAGTGGTGGCTGCAGACAGAATCTTACCATGTATCTCTGTATACAGGGAGCTCCCCCTAGTGGTGGCTGCAGACAAGATCTTATCATGTATCTCTGTATACAGGGAACTCCCCCTAGTGGTGACTGCAGACAGGATCTTATCATGTATATCTGTATACAGGGAGCTCCCCCTAGTGGTGACTGCAGACATGATCTTACCATGTATCTCTGTATACAGGGAGCTCCCCCTAGTGGTGGCTACAGACAGAATCTTACCATGTATCTCTGTATACAGGGAGCTCCCCCTAGTGGTGACTGCAGACAGGATCTTATCATGTATCTCTGTATACAGGGAGCTCCCTCTAGTGGTGACTGCAGACACAATCTATAACATTCTGTCTTCTAGTGTCTTTCTTTGTGGCTTTGCTTATTTTGTGCTCTTTTTTTCTCTCCTCTTTTCTTCCCATCGATGCAGCTCTTCAAAACCCAGAAGTGGTGGCTCTCAGAGGCGGTCTCAGTACTATCCTCAAAAATGTGATTGACTGCCAGCTTAGTCGAATAAATGAAGCTCTAATCACCACAATCCTGCACCTCCTCAATCATCCAAAGACACGGCAGTATGTGCGGGCCGACGTTGAATTAGAGGTACACGACTCGTTAAGTCTGAGGTGGGAATGAATATATGGGGACGGTGCTGGAAACTAAGGGATTGTTCTAATCTTCATAAATGCTTATTGTCGGATAGCGCTCTTAAAGCGACCAATTTTTTTTGCTTATTAAAATCTTCAGCCATTTTTTAGATATTAACACTTTTTTTTATTTTTAAACAGCTCATTGCCTAGGAAACCGACCACTGCTTCTAGACAGCAGAGTGCGCTCAGCACTGACCAGCTCTTTTCTGTTGAGCTTGTAAACTGTTCTGAAGCTGTCCAGAATTGCTGGAGTGTTACCTCTTAATCCCGGCCAGATAGATTCAGTGCAGTGCTTATAAATTTAACCAGCAGCGGTGGTCAGTTTCCTAGGCAACGAGCTGTTAACAAAATTGTTTATATCGCAAGGACGGATGCAAGTTTTAATGAGAAGTAAATTGCAAAAATGTTTGATTTTACATGTCCTATTTAATAATATCCAGCTGAGAAGTTGGGAATTTAACTGTTGTAGAGAGGCCGTGTTGCTCTTGTCTGTTTTGATTGGGGTTAAGATCTCCATCGCTTTCTTATACCTGCATCTCTCTTCTTCTTTTATAGCAAATTTTGGCGCCGTACACGGATTTTCACTACAGGCATAATCCGGACACAGCTGAAGGGCAGCTAAAGTAAGTTGTTAGACCACTGCAACCTCCTGACTGGGGGCCAGGAAAGTCGCTGTTCTCCAGTCCATCCAGACTGCCCCAGACTGCCAGGCGTGTTATTGTTTCCATCCTGTCGTTTCTCATTTGTGCCTCTAGACTACATTTCCTAAGAGGCAGAATTGTATCTGTCCCACATCTCCTCTCACACTTTCATCCAGTCCATCTATAATGCACCTTCCTGAGACTTTTATAAAGTCTCAAGATGGATGAATTGCTGCCTATGCCAGGCGGTCTGTAAAGCTGATGTACGGCCAGATCCGTGCACCTGGAATCCCTCTACACCGCAACCAAGAGCAAAGTGGGGCGACTTGTGAACCCTTATTGCCGAGAGACGAGGGAACTTCGCCTCTAATTCCACCTTCTTGGCACACGCCAAAGCACCCTAATAAAACTCTCTTTTGTACTGCTGCTAAAACGTAGACATTTTGGTGCAAAAATATATTTAAAAATGTATAAGTTTCCATATATAATGGTTAGGGGTTTCTGGGCTCGGAGTAAGTTCCCTGTATTGAACATACAGCGAGAAGGAACGTCATTGACTACTGTGACTCTGGCGTGAGGAGCGTGGCACACTGGCGTCTCGCACATCTCACACGTGTGACATTGTTGCAGGGCAGGCTTAACCTTTAGCTTTCTTTCTCCTTGCAGGGAAGACCGGGAAGCCAGATTCCAGGCGAGCAAACTCGGGATTGTCGCGGCGTTTCGATCATGGGCAGGTTAGTGCCGGACATTAGAACGTGCGAAATCTTGCTGCTCTACTGCGTCACTGCTTGTAGAGAGATGGCTTTTTGTTTCATAGATATACTAATATATATACTGACTCCTCGCACTCCTCACCAGTCAGGATGAGAGAGGAGATGACGCTCCGCAGCCGATCTGCAGGAAATATTAGAGACCTTTCATTAATCCAATCTGCCAGAACCTGAGAGAACAATGTCAGTCTGCTGGAGGAAAGCTCAGCCTTTCCATAGCGACAATAGACTGTGTGGACTTATTGCAGATTTCAGACCACATCTTTTAGTGAAAAACCTACACAATATATTTTTAGGGCTCCCACATATGTTTCTGTGTGTTTTTGGTTTCTACCTTGAATTCTTCTTTCACGCAATTATTTTATTTATTTTTTTTGCCCTTTGGGCAACCTGTGATAATTACTGAATCCTAAAGTGTCACAATGGTTGAGACCTCCAGTGATCAGCTTTGATCTGGGAGGAAACCAAACAAGTGTTGCAGCGACACAAGTTGTTATAGACCACAGTATAGCCACCTATAGGGGGCACTAGAGAGGCAACGACTCCTGCCACAATGTGACCTGTTGTATTCCTCTGTAGGTATCATTAGCCTGTGTAAGCCTGGGAACTCCGGCATCCAGTCCCTGATAGGGGTCTTTTGTATACCAAACATGGAAATACGGGTAAGTGGCAGCCAATATCTTGATTGGAACCAAAGTAAACAGACGCTAAAAAAAATTTGTTTCGTGAGTTTTTTTATTTTTTTTTATTTTTTTTTTACATTTATTGTGCACGACGGTATAATTATACCTAAAATATATCTACTTTTTTTACTCTTAGTCAAGGTTCGAGACTTAAAGGGGTATTCCCATCTCCAAGATCCTATCCTAATATGTAGTAGGTGTAATAATAGTAATATCAGCAAATACCTCCAATTAGAAACATAGTATAGTTCTTCTGATTCACTATGTTGCTTACCCCATGTGCAGGGCATTGCAGTAGCTTGGGTATCCATGGTTACGACCAATCATACGGTGGATACCTAAGCTACGGCAATGCCCTGCACATGGGGTACGTGACATAGCGAATCAGAAGAACTATACTAAATTTTCAGTTGGAGGTATTTGCTATTATTGTTAATATTACACCTACTATATATTGGGGATAGGTTCCTGGAGGTGGAAATACCCCTCTAAAGCAATTGTCCCAAGTCCTTAAATGAGTAAAATTGCCTAATACCTGGGAGAACAAGGAACTTTGGAGTTTACTTCTCGTTCCGGGCGCTGTAATGAGTAAAGTTTTACAAGTAGTGTTGATCTGAGGAGGTCCGTGTCTGAAGACCCCAACCGATCAGCCATGCCTGGGCGATACCAAACTTTGTGGTGTGGAACGTGATACAAAGTTTTATGTTGTTTTCAGTGATTTATTTTTTTCCTTTTTTTTCATGACTTTTCTCTTTGTTCCCGTGACGAGTGTTGTGGAAATACAGATAATTATATGTTGGCTTCCTCGGCGTTGAATGCCCTCATTCATTCTCGCCGGCTCCGTCTCGCCCCTTGGCGAGTGGCCATTGACTTGTCTTTTCTCTCTCCCATTGTTTTGCTTAGCGAGGTCTTCTCGAGGTACTGTATGAAATTTTTCGCTTCCCTCTTCCGGTGGTGACCAAGGACTTTATAGAAGCTCTCCTGAGTGTCGGTAAGTGGAGAATTATTACCCATAAGGCCTGTCGGCCGTTTTTTTGTATGCAGCTCCTGTGTAATTCTATGACTACAGAACACAAAGCCAACCTTCTGTTATTGGCTGTGGATTAGCGCTGAGACAACATAACCCGGTCCAGTGCCTGTCCGGCTGACAGCAATTACACCCCGATCTTCCTATACACATGGATGCTTGTGTTCACCCTCTGCTCCTACGAGAGCAGAGGATCAGGCATAAAAATTCAACAGGGGGTTGTTCTTAGTCTGTGTAGCAATGGAGATACACAGGTTTGCATATGAGCTGCATACACAAAACGATAGGATGTTTTTTTTCTTTCTTGATGACTGTTTGTAGAATCGCTTCAGTTTTTTTCAATGCACTTTCAATGTTTTTGTAAGACACTAAACTTCCCTGTGCCGTGTTCCCGCTGCATTTCAGAGCCGATAGTTTCTGTATTTCTGTATAGGTTTCCATTTAAAGTGACATTGACCAAATTTATATTTATTTTCCAGCGTATTTTGCAGCGCTGTAAAGAATTGTCAGTGGCCACACATCAGTCTCATATGTTGGCAGGGCTGTTAGGGGTCCTTTGCGGCTGGCGATGTCGTCCATGTCCTTTTTTTTTAAATTAAATTAGTTGTCATTTTTTGGACACAGTCTTAATAGTGAAATGATTATTTTTATCTTTAAGACCCGGGCCGCTTTCAGGAGTCTTGGAGACTTTCAGATGGATTTGTAGCAGCCGAAGCGAAGACGATTCTTCCACACCGAGCGCGTTCCAGGTAAGTGTTGTGCAGAGAGTCATCCTCCTAGTTACTTGAAGGGCTGGTCTCAAATTGATAGGTTGTGCGCTCCATGTGAAAAGGAGCAATCGGAAACCCATTCGGCTCATCATCTGCGGGACTACCGGCAATAGCAAAGTGCTGTACTCTACTGAATACAGCCTCGGCGTCCACGCTCCGCCACGACGTCCACGCTCCGCCACTAACAGCGATAGCAAAGTGCTTACTCTACTGAATACAGCCACGACGTCCACACTCCGCCACGACGTCCACACTCCGCCACGACGTCCACACTCCGCCACGACGTCCACACTTCGCCACGACGTCCACACTCCGCCACGACGTCCACACTCCGCCAGACGTCCACACTCCGCCACGACTCAACTGCTTGACTCCACTAACTCCCGCCACGACGTCCACACTCTCGCCTCGACGTCCACACTCCACCACAGCGTCCGCCTCGACTTCACACTCCGCCTCGACGTCCACACTCCGTCCACACGTCCGCCTCGACGTCACACACTCCGCCTCGACGTCACACTCCCCACTCCCCAGCTCCGCCTCGACGTCCACACTCCGCCACGACGTCCACACTCCGCCACGACGTCCACACTCCACCACACGTCCACACTCCGCCACGACGTGCTACTCACTGCACACGACGTCCACACTCCTCAGTTCACTGAAGGGCCTGGTCTCAACATTGATAGTCGTCGCGCTCCATCGTACGGACGCAATCGAACCCATTAGCTCATCATCCGGACTACCGCCATAGTCAGAAGTGCCTGTACTCACACTGAATCAGCCTCGGCGTCCACCTCCGCCACGACGTCCACGCTCCGCACTACGACGTACAAAGTGCTTTCGACTCACACATCCGCCACGACGTCCACACTCGCCACGACGTCCACACTCCGCCACGACGTCCACACTCCGCCACGACGTCCACACTCCGCCACGACGTCCACACTCCGCCACGACGTCCACACTCCGCCACGACGTCCACACTCCAGCCACGACAAGTCGCTCACTCCACACTACGCCTCGACGTCACACTCCGCCTACGACGTCCACACACTCGCCACGACGTCCACACTCCGCCACGACGTCCAGACTCCGCCTCGACGTTCCCACACACTCCGCCTCGACGTCCACACTCCGCCACGCGTCACTCCTCGACGTCACACTCCGCCCGACGTCCACACTCCACCACGACGTCCACACGCCTCGACGTCCACACTCCGCCTCGACGTCCACACCCGCCTCGACGTCCACACTCCCCACACGTCCACACTCCGCCACGACAACGCTCGCTCCACTCTCGAATACATCCCACGACGTCCACACTCTGCCACGACGTCCACACTCCCCACACGTCCGCTCCTCGACGTTCACACTCCGCCTCGACGTCCACACTCCGCCTCGACGTCCACACTCCGCCTCGACGTCCACACTCCGCCTCGACGTCCACACTCCGCCCGACGTCCACACTCCGCCTCGACGTCCACACTCCGCCTCGACGTCCACACTCCGCCACGACGTCCACACTCGCCACGACGTCCACACTCCGCCTCGACGTCCACACTCCGCCTCGACGTCCACACTCTGCCTCTACGTCCACACGCCGCCACGACGTCCACACTCCGCCACGGCGTCCACACTCCGCCACGACGTCCAACTCCGCCACGACGTCCAGACTCCGCCACAGCGTCCACACTCCGCCACGACAATGTGCTTTACTCCCTACTGAATACAGCCACGACGTCCACACTCTGCCTCGACGTCCACACTCTGCCTCGACGTCCACACTCCCGCCTCTATGTCCACACCCCCCACGACGTCCACACTCCGCCACGACGTCCACACTCCACCCGACGTCCACACTCCGCCACAGCGTCCACACTCCGCCACGACAAAGTGCTTTACTCTACTGAATACAGCCCGACGTCCACACTCTGCCTCGACGTCCACACTCCGCCACGACGTCCACACTCCGCCACGACGTCCACACTCCGCCACGACGTCCACACTCCGCCTCGACGTCCACACTCATCCTCGACGTCCACACACTCGCCACGACGTCCACACTCCGCCACGACGTCCACACTCCGCCACGACGTCCACACTCCGCCTCGACGTCCACACTCCGCCTCGACGTCCACACTCCGCCTCGACGTCCACACTCCGCCTCGACGTCCACACTCCGCCACGACGTCCACACTCCGCCACGACGTCCACACTCCGCCACGACGTCCACACTCCGCCACGACGTCCACACTCCGCCACGACGTCCACACTCCGCCACTGCTCAGTTCTAATGGAACATTTTAGAGCCCAGTTGTCAGCGTCGATAGGGTTTGAAAGAGCTCGACACCCCATACTGATCCGCAGGTTTGTTTTGCAGAGCGGACCTGGTCGACAACTATCTGGCGCTCGTACTGTCCGCTTTCATCACTAACGGTCTGCTGGAGGTAAGTGCGGTACCGGAACGTGGCAAGCGTGTGTGCCATGCGGTGCAGCAGATCACATTGCCGTGTGCTTTTACCTAGGGCTTAATAGAAGTGATCACCAGCAGCGATGACGACGTCTCCGTCAGGGCAACAATCATCCTTGGGGAACTCTTGCACATGGTAAGCTGTTGCTTCTGCAGCAGCAAACACACATTAGCGTTCTGCATGGCTTAGAGGAGCTGACATATTGAGTGGTCGGTTTAATCTGAGGGCAGCAACTTATAGAGCAGGAGGCGATGAGCCGAGTGATATATAGATTATGGAAATCATTCAGTATAAATTCAGCTCTAGGGTGGAAAGTAAGACTAAAACGCAGCGTGCTTGAAGCGGTAGCCAGCAGTGTAGCTGTGAATCCAGCTCTGAGGAGAGATACAAAAACAAGGACTAGAAATTCACACCGCCACCATTTATCTCTGTTCTCCGCTGCGGCGTTAATCTGATTTACAGCTACATAATAGCGTTAAGCAAAAAGAAACCTGTCGAGGTGCGAGTCCCTGGCCGCTCGACCAGAACCCTGTGAATAACCCCAGCTCTTCTTCTGGCTCGACTTAGTTATTATGACACGATACAGGGCCGCCAATCAAGAGAGTTGCCGAAGATGCTAGTAAGGATGCGGCGGTTCACAGGGTTCTAGTCCGGTGGCCACAGCTTACCAGCGTGACCACCAGAGCAGTGTCCTGTGTATCTTTTTTGCTAACCTTTACTATGCAGGTCCATACTGGCAGGCTGTCAATCAATGTTGCTGCACCCACTGGACTCCTAAATTCAGAATAAGGGATTATATAAGTTTTATATTTAATATTGGTGACAATTATATCTATCATTCTGCTCAGCTCACAGATCAGACTGCAAATCACACAACACAATATTTTATGGGTCTATGAATTCAGTATCATTGCGAGGACATGGAGTAAGTTCTGTGTAATGTAAGTACTAATTCACCGGATGGCTTAGGATCCCTGGCCTTGTACCCATCAGGCTGGAAGCACACATGGTTATGGCTGCAGTTTTTTTTTTTAATTAATGCCAAACATGGATTCATAAGGAATAAGTAAGGACTTCTACATCTTGCTGGGTCCACTGCAGGCACAAAAAAAGCATTAAAAACTGAATGTGTGATAGCAGCCCTATAAAGTATGTATTAGATAAAGTTTTCAGAATAAAGGAATAACATTATTTATGGCCATTGACTGCATTTTTCACAAGTTTCCCCCTTTACAAGCTCTAACTCTGATTTTTCAGTTGTATGTGTACAAGTGGCTGGAAACTAGCTGCTATGATGTCTTTCATACACAGCACACACCGACATGAGGGATTCCTGCTCTCCTGTCTCTATGTACCACATAATCATAAACAGCAGCAGCATGGAGGACATTATACTGGAATACTGAGCAGCGTAGCTGTAAATCCAGATCTAGAGAGAGCTAAACACTTAGTAGAAAGCAGCAGCATGCAGGACATTATGCATCAGTACTAGGCATTGTAGCTGCCAATTCAGTTCTAGGGGGAGAAAAAACACTAGAAAGCATCGTGCATGGAAGATATGATGTAGAACTGAGCAGTGCAGCTGTAAATCCAGCTCTGGAATGAGCTAAACACCTTTTTTTTTTTTACTCTGCTCTTCTTTCCCTTTCTCACCATAGATTTCAATAGCCAGGTGTAATCTGAATCCACAGTACTTGTACATGGGCGTAAGGTATTGATCATTATCGTTTTGTCTTTTCTTTTTTATTTCATAGGCAAACACAATCCTCCCCCACTCCCACAGCCACCACTTGCACTGCTTACCGACCCTGATGAACATGGCTGCATCGTTTGACATTTCCAAGGATAAAAGGCTGTAAGTATTACTCTTGTTATCACACGACAGGTGACGAGTTATCCCGCAGGCCAGGTCTGCAAAACTCCGGGAACTTACCCCGTCACTAACCGGACGCATCTTCTGCATCGGCAGCCGCGCCAGCGCAGCGCTCAACTGTCTGAAGAGATTCCATGAAATGAAGAAACGAGGCCCGAAACCGTTCAGCCTGTACCTGGATCACACCGTGCAGAAGGCCACGGCTTCACACCAGAAGCGAGATCAGCACATTCGAGTCCAGAAGGATATCTTCATCCTCAAGGCGAGTTCCCAAGTCACCTAGAATTGGGTCAGTGACTTTCCCGGGGCCGACGTATCCTCGGCGTCACATCTGTTTTCTTTATCTTCTTCATTCGTGCACGTAGGGACAGGGCAAAACTGGTAGGCTGCTTTCTGGGACAGCAATCTGCTTTATCCATTTAGGATCGCCTGTAACGTACATTTTATTTGTGTTTCTGTGTAGGATTTAGAAGATGCTTTGGTGATGAATCTACGGGATTCCCAGGTCCTTAATCATAAGGAGAACCTGGAGTGGAACTGGAATCTGATCGGGACCATACTCAAGGTTCATTCACCTCCCGCCGTCACTACACGTATATCTTGCCCAGTAGAGACTAGATACCAGTGCCCCCGAGCCAGTCATTATTTCTCCACCATAAAGTTCTTCCTCTCATAGGACTGCTGTAGCCGTGTAATATACATCCATTAATGCAATGAGGAAATACGAATTTTGGTAAGAACTTACCTGTAAAATTCTTTTCAGCAAAGGAAGCAAGGGGGACACTTCTTTACTTCTGGGTAGGGCGGAGCCAGATAGTAGGACTAACCTCAGGTTCTAAAAATGGGTGTTGTCCGGCCCCTCCGGCTCTGGCCCCTCCCACCGTACGCTCCAGTTTTGTACACAAGCTAAGGAGAAATAAATCACCAGCGGAGCGCCATAACCAAACTGAAAGGATTCAAAGAACAAGGTTATGCACATAACATGAATACCACACAGCTCAGGTACCACTCACAAAACCTGACCACTGCGATGAGCTGGCGATGCCGGAAAGAGCCGTAGAGCGCTGATCTCAGCTCAGAAACTCGCTTATCAGAGAGAGCCGCGCTGCATCTGAAACAACACCTTCTGCCTTATGGGAGGGAGAAGTGTCCCCCTTGCTTCCTTTGCTGAAAAGAATTTTACAGGTAAGTTCTTACCAAAATTCGTATTTCAGCTGCAGATGGAAGCAAGGGGGACACTTCTTTACTTCTGGGATGTCCCAAAGCAGTACAAAAAACAAGGGTGGGAAAAAACCTTAAACAGGCAGAAGCCAACACCTTAATACAGGCGCAACATAAACTTAACTAGAAGTTTTCAAAATACAGCCGCCTGAAGGACTCTGTGTCCTAAGGCCGCATCAGCGGAGGCACTGACGTCCACCTTATAAAACTTTGTAAAGGTGTGAACAGAACGCCAAGTCGCTGCTCGACAGAGCTGGGCTGCCGAAGTCCCTTGATGAAGGGCCCACGAAGAGCCCACAGTTCTCGTGGAATGAGCCCGAATATTAATCGGGCAAGGTTCGTCCATAACACGGTAAGCTTCCAAAATAGCTGACCGGATCCAACGAGCTATAGTATCTTTAGAAGCTCGTTGACCACGACGACGACCTGCTGGCCTCACAAGAAGAGAATCCGACTTCCGGAAACTCTGCGTAACTGACAAGTAGAACTTCAATGCCCGCACTAAGTCCAATGAGTGCAAGGCCCGCTCCTTCGCATTCTTTGGTTCTGAACAAAGCGAGGGCAACCCAATATCTTGATTGACATGGAATTGAGATACCACTTTAGGGAGAAAATCATGTCGCGTGCGAAGAACAACACGATCCGGGAAAAATTCCAAGAAAGGTGGCGAACATGAAAGAGCCGCCAACTCGGAAACCCGTCTCAAGGAAGTGACCGCCACTAGGAAGGCAACCTTCCAAGAAAGCAAAGAAAGATTAATAGCATCCATAGGCTCGAAAGGAGCACTTTGAAGAGCTTTCAAAACCAGATTAAGCCGCCAAGGCGACACAGGAGTTTTCCTTGGAGGAAACTGACGGGCTGCTCCGCGAAAAAAGGCACATACGTCCCTACGCGAGGCAATAGCTTTACGAAAAAGCACCGACAGGGCAGACACCTGACCCTTCAGGGTACTGATTGCCAAACCCTTATCCAGCCCGTGCTGCAAAAAAACCAACAAGTTGGGTAATGAAAATTTCTTTGGATTCCTGGAAGAACCCAAACACCATGAAAAGAAGGATTCCCAAATCCTGTAGTAAATCCTAGTCGTAGCCGGACTTCTTGACGCTCTCATAGTGGCAATGACCTTTTCTGAAAACCCTTGACGGGTTAAAATCTCGGTCTCAAGAGCCAAGCCGTCAAAAGCAGAGACCTCAGGCCCGGATGACACACGGGACCCTGAGTGAGCAAGTCCGGTCGAAGAGGCAGAGGAAAAGGAGGCGCCGCCAGAAGCGACATCAGCATGGAAAACCACGTCCTTCTCGGCCAATCTGGGGCTATCAGAATAGCCGGAACCCTCTCCAGCCTGACCCGACGTAACACAAGCGGCAGCAAGGATATCGGTGGGAACACATAAACCAGCTGGTATTGGCTCCACGGAACCACCAGCGCATCCACTTCCACCGCGGTCGGATCCCTGTATCTGGACATGAAAGTTGGTAACTTGGCATTGATCCTGGAGGCCATCAAGTCTACTTGAGGAGTCCCCCATCGGGAGCACAGAAGTGCAAAGATTTCCGGATGAAGACTCCATTCTCCTGAATCCATCCTCTTTCGGCTGAAAAAGTCTGCCTGGATATTCTGAACTCCTGGTATGTGAATCGCAGAAATGGCCGGCACATGAGCCTCGGCCCATATCAGAATCCGAGATACCTCCGACATGAGTCTGGAGCTCCTCGTCCCGCCTTGATGGTTGATATACGCAACCGCCGTGGCGTTGACCGTCTGAACACAAACTGGTAATCCGCTCAAAGGGACCGTCCAATGTTGGAGGCAAAGAAAAATTGCCCTCAATTCCAGGATGTTGATCGGTAACACCGATTCTTCCGGTGACCAAACTCCCTGAATCCAGAGATTGTTCCAAACTCTCCCCCAGCCCGTCAGACTGGCATCGGTGGTCAAGACCGACCATGACAGGGGAAGAAAAGATTTTCCCGGGAAAAACCGTTCCGGACGGAACCACCAGTCCAGAGACTCTCGCACTTTGCGGGAGATTAAAACCCTGCAATCCAGTGTTTCCTGTGCACGATTCCATCTCTTCAAAATTAAGCTTTGAAGCGTTCTGCAATGGAACTGAGCAAACGGAAGAGCTTCCATCGAAGCGACCATTAACCCCAGAAGGCGCATACATCTTCGAAGGGATACTGTCGTTGAGGACTGCACAGTCTGTGCCAGACAATGGATACTGGTTTGCTTGTCCTTTGGCAGAAAAACTACCACTTTCGCTGTGTCGAAAATCATGCCCAAAAACAGGATTGACTGAGAAGGCTCCAGGGATGACTTCTCCCAGTTGATCAGCCACCCGAAATCCTCCAGGAGCTGAAGGGATAAATCGCGAGCCGTCACTGCCTCCTCCTTTGAGGATGCCACAATCAGAAGATCGTCCAGATAAGGAAGTATCATGATCCCTTGTCTCCGAAGCATTGCCATAAGAGGTGCCAGCACCTTTGTAAAAACTCGGGGTGCCGAAGCCAACCCGAAAGGGAGGGCCACAAACTGGTAATGGTCCTGACCTATGGCAAAGCGCAGAAAGCGCTGATGAGATCTTCCGATGGGAACGTGTAAATAGGCGTCGCGAATATCTATGGACACCAGAAAATTGTTCTGTGACAGGGCAGTCACCACTGAGCGAAGCGACTCCATGCGGAACTTTTGGGTGTAACGGGAGACCCAAACCGCTTGAAACAGGAACAGGCGCCCCCCCACTCGAGAATCCTCGAGTGAACTTCTGGCGTCAGTCCGTTTTGGCGGGCTTTTTGTCAGTGCCAAAAGCAGCCGTAGCTGCCCTACGCTGAGGCAACGCTGACTCCTTAGCCTTAGCAATCAATTCCGTGAGGTCAGAGCCGAAAAGCTGACCACCTTTGTAAGGTAAAGATAGCAACCCTTGCTTGGAGACCGCGTCTCCAGTCCACTGTTTAAGCCACAACGCTCTTCTAACAGTGATTGTAGAAGCCTGAGCTTTGGATATTAGGGAAGCCATATCCAAAAGAGCGTCACAGACATATCGGTCTGATTCTTCTATTAACTTAATGATCTCATCTATTGCCTGTAAAGACGACCCATCTTGCAGGGATATCCGCAGGCGAGCTGTCCAACCCATGGAAGCTCTAGATGCACAATAGGAAGATAAAGCCACTCTAAAGGCCTGACCAGCAGCTTCATAGCCGGCCTTGGCCGCCATCTCTGACTTTTTGTCCAGCGCATCTTGCAAAGTAGCTTTCCCTTTGACGGGAAGCATAGTAGCTTTGTTAAGCTTAGATAAAGAAATATCCACCTCAGGGGACGGAATCCAGCTAGCAAATAGGTCTGCTGGACAAGGATACAAGGTTTCAAACAACCTTGTCCCCTGAAAACGCTTATCTGGACAAACGCGTTCCTTTTCTACTTTCTTAGAAAACTCACTCATAGCTGGCATCGCTAAACGTGATCTTTGCGACCCATGGTACCATCTGGGTATACCTTCATCATCATTCATCTCCTCAGGTACTTGCAGTACCTCTCGTATGGCCCTGACAAAAGCATCTACACGGCCCGACAAGGAAGCAGAATGCTCCTGAAAATCCTCTCTGCCCGAATCATCTGAGTCACTTAGTGGGGAGGGCATAGCAATCCTGGGACGCTTTTTGCTATGAGAAGGTCTAGAGGATACCCACTGACCCAAAAGGTCAGAAAGCCCACTAATAGCAGTAGCGAGCATATCAAACTTGGCATCATAGCGACCTCCAATAGCAGCGCTAGAAGGTGCAGAGGATTCCATCGTGTCAGAAACGCGGGGCTAGTCCTGGAGAGGACGAGGAAGACGATCAGCCTCCTGACTCAAATCTGACATGCCGGTTATCGAGATGGTATAGTGAGAATAACCAGAGCAGTGTGGTCTCACACAGTAGCAAAACGCTGAAGGGTTAACTTCTTTTAAAAGCAAAAGAATACCCCAGCAGTGAACAACGGCGCCCCCCCCCCCCCCCGCTGCAGACAGCTCACAGACCGTTACTGAGGGATACAATGTCCCAAAGATCAGAAAACTGCAGCGCTGCGCTAGAGAGCGCAAACAGCAAAAAAATGCTGCGGGAGGCTAAAGGGTTAAGCTGCTACCTAAGCGATAGCAGCGACTCACCCGGCTGGCTTGGTGTTGTCTCAAATGCCTGTGTACAGAAAGGGAGGAGAGGAGACCAGGAGAGCTGTAATGGCTGCCGCAGAGAGCAGGAAGAGAAGGAGCCAGTCACTTCCTGTAATCAGAAAGCCGGGAAAGCCCGAAGCCACGCCCCCTCTCTGCTCAGTCAAAAAAGTGCAGGGAAAACTTTTGCACTCCTCTCCCTGTACACTGTAACGGCGCTGCAGCGCCGAAAACACACAGCACATATTAAATAAAAAATCGCTCTCTTTTTTTTTTTTTTTAAAAATGCCCAATCATGAGAAAATAGTGAGAAACACCAATAACAGTCAGCGCTGTAACACTCGCACATATCAAAATATAATGCAGAGTACTCACCAGCCAAAAACGCCACAGGGACCCTCCACGGATATGTGACGCTGTGCCCATTGCTTCCCCATGAGGACAAGGAACTCAGTGACCCAGAACGTGGTGTGCGTCCTGTCAGGGATAGCCACCTCTTCCCCCCGGCCGGCAAGAAAATGCAATGACCACCATTTAGGGAATACATATTGCCAGGGGAGAGGATGGGGTCCAGCAGCGCCGGTACCCCTGATCCTCTAGACATAAAGTCCAGGACCCTGTCCGAGTAAAATAATAAACTCTTCTAAGGTGATTTCTGAGGAGCTGCATTAGCAGCCGTCCTTACTACTTGGACCTCAAGTTGAAACTGGAGTGTACGGTGGGAGGGGCCAGAGCCGGAGGGGCCGGAC
The DNA here is from genome assembly GCA_033576555.1 of Oophaga sylvatica. NCBI lineage: Eukaryota > Metazoa > Chordata > Amphibia > Anura > Dendrobatidae > Oophaga > Oophaga sylvatica. Next base: position 991,049,472 of record JARQOD010000001.1, on the reverse strand, counting down.
AACACCCATTTTTAGAACCTGAGGTTAGTCCTACTATCTGGCTCCGCCCTACCCAGAAGTAAAGAAGTGTCCCCCTTGCTTCCATCTGCAGCTGAAACATGTATTTACACGACTCACACTTACATGCCACACACATACATTGCCTTTATTGTCACAGTTAAAGAGACTGTCGGGTCCTCCATACTAACACTCCTGTCATCTCTGATCCCCCTGTGGATAAGGAGTGAGTGATGGACACACACATATAGAAAAGATGTGAGCAGGGAAGCAGGACTCACAGGCTTTCTCTGAGTGAGAGGAGGAAACAGGACTCACAGGCTTTCTCTGAGTGAGAGGAGGAAGCAGGACTCACAGGCTTTCTCTGAGTGAGAGGAGGAAGCAGGACTCACAGGCTTTCTCTGAGTGAGAGGAGGAAGCAGGACTCACAGGCTTTCTCTGAGTGTGAGGAGGAAGCAGGACTCGCAGGCATTCTCTTTCAGGTGACGGAGGAAGCAAGACTCACACGATTTTTGAATAGGCGGAGGAAGCAGGAGTCACAGGCTTTGAATATGTTTGGAAGGAGGAAGCAAGACTCAGGCTTTCTCTGAGTGGGCGGCGGAAGCAAAACTCAAGCTTTTTCTAAGTGGGGATCAGGACTTGCAGGCTTTTTCTATGAGTGGGCAGAGGAAGCAGGCCTCAGGCTTTTTCTATGAGTGGGCGGAGGAAGCAGGACTCACAGGCTTTCTTTGTGAATGGGGGAAGGAATCAGGACTCAGGCTCTCTCTGAGAAAGTTGGTGGAAGCAGGACTCAGGCTTTCTTTGAGTGGGTGGAGGAAGCAGGACTCAAAGGCTTTCTCTTCATGTAGGAGGTGGGAGCAGGACTTGTATATTTTCTCTATGAGAGGAGGAAGCAAGACTCACAGGTTTTCTCTCTCAGTTGGCGGAGGAAGCAGGAATCACATGCTTTTGGAATAGCCGGAGGAAGCAGGACTCACAGGCTTTGAGTATGTTTGGAAGGAGGACGCAAGACTCAAGCTTTTTCTAGGGGGAGCAGGACTCAGGCTTTCAGCAGCAGAATGGAAGGAAAGGAGACACACTAGTAATGACTAGTGGGTAGGCGGAGCCCAGATAGGATTGACACCTCAGATTATAAAGAGTGTTGACCGGCCCCTCCAGCTCGGGCTCCTCCTGCTTCTTCAGTCTAAAATTTGAGGTCCAGAGGATGGTCGCTGCTGGAAGCAGCTCCTCAGAAAACTTTATTATTTTTATCGGACAAGAGACTTGGATCACCAGAAGTGGTCTAGAGGTCTCAGGGGTCTCAGCGCTGCTGGACCCCCACCTCTCCCTTGGCGATCTGTAATACCCTGTATGGTGGTCCCTGCAGTTTCACGCCAGCCCTGGGGGATGAGGATTGCTTCCCTGGCGGGGACGCAAACCGCACATCGGGGGTCACTGCGTTCCCCGCCCGGGGGGGGAAGCGATGGCCACAGCGCCACAAACCCCTGGGGGTCCCTGTGGCGCTCGGCTGGTGAGTACGGCATTTTTATGTGAATGTGTGTGTGCTCTCAGTGGCTGCTGCGGCAGCCGCTGGTACATGTATTAGATGACATGTTTGGTGACTGTATTTTATGTCCGCAGGCAGATACCTGCAGGACAGAGGAGAGCAGAGAGCGAGGAGTTCACGCTCTTTTCTGAAGCCGGAGGGGGACGTGGCTTCACGCTTCCCGCTCTTTTTGTGACAGGAATCGCTCTGAGGAGACTGCAGCTTCACTGTCCTTCTCTTCCGGCTTCTCTCAGCGCGGCGGCCATTACAGAGGCTCCGGGCTCTTCATGCTCCGCTCCTCCTGTTTAAGGTATACTTTCACCGAGGCCAGCTGGGTGAGTGAATATCATCACCCCACAGCGCAGAACCTATCTGTGTTCCAAGTGACAGATAGCGTTTATCTGCAGCTGCGTTCTCCTATAGAGACCTGGGACTCGCACACTCCTTTTATTTTATATAGGGAGTTGGCGGCATTAACCCCTATGAAGGGTTAACCCTTTCAGCAATAACCGCAGCAGGTTCTACACGGTAGGGATCAGAACGCAGGAGGTTATTTATATACTGAGAGATAGCTGGGGTAACTCTCTTCTTTAAGAGCTTTAACCCTTCAGCGTACTTGCTCAGTCTGCTTAGTAACCACACTGTTTCCAGTTACTAACAGGGTTTTGACCTGCCATTTACTGCTGACATGTCGGTTCAGGGTTCGGAAGGTGCGGACCATCTGCCAGATCCGCTACAAGATCAGTCGCAAGTATCTGATACGCAGACTTCGACGGCATCAAGCGCTGCGATTTACAGCGATACCAAATTAGATGCCATCGCTCAGTCAATTAATGGCTTGTCTGACCTTTTAGGTCAGTGGGTGTCAGCTAGATCCTCTCATGACAGGAAGCGGCGCAGGCCGGTGCCATCTTTTCCGCGTAGCGAATCAGAGGTATCTGATATGGAATGCGGACAGGGTTCTCCTTCAAACTCAGAAGGGGAGTTATCCGATTCGGATAAGGAGGATCGGCAGGGACATTCTTTCTCTCTTGTGAGCCGAACAGAGGCTTTAATTGAAGCTATGAGAGGCGTTACAGTTACCGGAGGAGGTAACTACACGGCCTGGTAAGTCGGGCCGCATGTACCAGGAGTACCATAAGTCGCGGTCAACATTACCGGCTCTGGAAGAGCTTAAAACGGTAGTGGAGAAGGAACGTCTGTGTCCAGATAAACGTTTTCAAGGGACACGGTTCTTTGAAGCATTATATCCGTGTTCAACGGAATTGACGGATAATTGGATTCCTTCTCCTGAAGTGGATGTTCCTTTATCCCAGCTTAGTAAATCCTCATTGCTTCCGGTTAAAGGGAAAGCGAGTCTGCAAGAGCCGCTGGACAGAAAAACGGAGATGGCGGCGAAATCCATCTATGAAGCTGCAGGTCATGGATTCAGAGCAGTACTAGGATCCATGTGTGCTTCTAAGGCTTCCCTGTGCTGGTTGGTCCGTTTACGGAAGGCGTTGCAAAATAGATCTCCATTATCCTAGATAGATGGACTTCTCGATTTATTGGAGACTGCAGCCCGATATAGCTGTGATGCAGGTCTGGATACTGCGTCGTTATTATCCAGGACGCAATCCTCAGCGGTCACAGTCAGAAGAGCACTGTGGCTTAGACAGTGGACCGGGGACGCGGTTTCCAAGCAGGGTTTACTGTCTTTAGCCTACAAGGGTGGTCAGCTATTTGGATCTGATCTCACAGAGCTGATTGCCAAGGCAAAGGCTAAAGAAGCGGCTTTACCACAGCGAAGGGCTATGGCTTCTACGTCTGGCAGACCTAGTGCCGGTAATGGTCGGCGGTATTTTCGGTCTAGGGGACGATCCGGTCAGTCTTCTTGGGGATCGGGTCGTCCCTCTTTTTCGGGAAAGAAGTCTTCTCAGAAATCCTGCACCCCTTGGAAACAAAGTTTCCGTCAAGACAAGCGGGAAACTGACAAGAAGCCCGCCAAGGCAGACTGACGCTAGGTCCTCACTCGAGGGCTCTCGAGTGGGGGGTCGCCTGCTCCAATTCAAGGCGAATTGGATTTCCCGCGTTCCGGATTCCTGGGTAACGAGAGTTCTGTCGGCAGGCTATTTCATAGAGTTTTCTTCTCGACCCCCGGACAGTTTTTGCCAGTCTCGCATTCCGTCAGAGCCCGAGCTATGTGCCGCTCTGCTACGAGAGGTGGAATTCCTTCTGCAGAAGGGTGTAGTAATACCGGTTCCGACAGAGGACCGGGGAAAAGGTTTTTATTCAAATCTCTTTGTGGTCCCCAAAAAAGACAAATTTCGTCCTATTCTGGATCTCAAAAGATTGAATCAGCATGTCCACACCCAAAAATTCCGCATGGAGTCACTTCGCTCCGTTGTGGCAACCCTGTCGCAGAACGACTTTCTGGTGTCAATCGACATTCGCGACGCTTATTTGCATGTTCCCATCGGAAGGGCTCACCAGCGCTTCTTTCGTTTTGCCATAGGTCAGGACCATTACCAATTTGTGGCCCTGCCATTCGGCTTGGCTTCAGCGCCCAGAGTTTTTACAAAAATTCTAGCGCCTCTCATGGCAATTCTTCGAAGACAGGGAGTCACGATTATTCCCTATCTGGACGACCTTTTGATTGTGGCGTCCTCAAAGGAGGAGGCGGTGACTGCTCGCAATCTATCCCTTCAGCTCCTGGAGGACTTCGGGTGGCTGGTCAATTGGGAGAAGTCGTCTCTGGAACCGTCGCAGTCAATCCTGTTTTTGGGGATGCATTTCGACACGGTACGGGCAGTGGTGTCCCTACCTCCAGACAAGCGGGCATGTCTCCTTCGACATGTACAGACTATGAAGTCTTCGACAGCAATGTCCCTTCGGAAGTGTATGCGCCTTTTAGGTCTGATGGTGGCTTCCATGAAAGCACTTCCGTTTGCCCAGTTTCATTCCAGAGCCCTCCAAAGGCTCATTCTGAGTCATTGGGATCGATCGCAGATTGCACTGGATCGCAGTATCCTCATCTCTCGCAGGGTGCGAGAGTCCCTAAGTTGGTGGTCACGTCCAGGAACGTTATCACTGGGGAAGTCTTTCCTTCCTCCGAGGTGGTCGGTCATAACCACCGATGCCAGCCTGACGGGCTGGGGGGTGTCTGGAACGATCTCTGGGTTCAGGGAGTATGGTCATCGGAAGAGTCTGTTCTACCGATCAACATCTTGGAATTGAGGGCAATTTTCCTTTGCCTCCAACACTGGACGGTCCCTTTGAGCGGTCTACCAGTCCGAGTGCAGACAGACAACGCAACGGCGGTCGCGTATATCAACCACCAAGGCGGGACGAGGAGTTCCAGGCTCATGGTGGAAGTGTCTCGGATCCTGAATTGGGCCGAGGACAGAGTACCAGCCATCTCTGCGATTCACATTCCAGGAGTTCAGAATACCACGGCGGACTTCCTCAGTCGAGAGAAGATCCCGGAGAATGGAGTCTTCATCCGGAGATCTTTGCACTGCTGTGCTCCCTTTGGGGAGTTCCCCAAGTGGATTTGATGGCATCCAGGTCCAATGCCAAGTTGCCGACCTTCATGTCCAGGTACAAGGACCCGAAGGCTGTGGCGGTGGATGCTCTGGTGGCCCCGTGGGACCGATTCGAGCTAATCTATGTGTTTCCACCGGTATCTTTACTTCCTCTGGTGCTGCGTCGGATCAGACTGGAGAGAATCCCGGCTATGTTGATAGCCCCAGATTGGCCAAGGAGGACGTGGTTCTCGGCACTGGTGTCGCTTTTGGCAGCACCGCCATTTCCACTTCCTCTTCGCCCGGACCTGTTAACCCAGGGTCCTGTCCGTCATCCGGACCTGAGGTCTCTGCGTTTGACGGCGTGGCTCTTGAGACCGAAATACTGACCCGTAGAGGTTTTTCAGCCGAAGTCATTGCCACTCTGCGAGCTGCCAGAGGTCCGGCTACTACTAGAATTTACCACAAGACCTGGGAAGCCTTCTTCTCGTGGTGTTTGGGTTCTTCAAGGAACCCGAGGATTTTTTCCATTCCCAATCTGTTGGCTTTTCTACAGTACGGGCTGGACAAGGGTTTGGCAGTTAGCACCCTGAGGGGTCAGGTTTCTGCCCTGTCCCTGTTGTTCCGGAAAGTTATCGCCTCGCGTAGGGACGTGCGCTCCTTTTTTCGCGGGGTAACCCGTCAGTTTCCGCCGCGGAAGGCACCTGTGTCTCCTTGGCGGCTCAACCTTGTCCTGGAGGCTCTTCAGCATGGGCCTTTTGAGCCAATGGATTCTGCTAACCTTTCTTTGCTTTCTTGGAAGGTTGCCTTCCTAGTCGCAGTCACTTCTTTGAGAAGGGTTTCTGAGTTGGCGGCTCTTTCTTGCTCGCCTCCTTTCCTGGAATTTTACCCGGATCGAGTAGTGCTTCGCACACGGGGCGACTTTCTACCTAAGGTAGTGTCGCAGGATATTGTTTTGCCTTCACTTTGCCCGGGCCCGAGGAATGCAAAGGAACGGGTTTTGCACACATTGGATTTAGTGCGGGCCTTGAAGTTCTATTTGTCTGTTACTCAAGGTTTTAGGAAGTCAGACTCCTTGTTTGTGATTCCAGCAGGTCGTCGACGTGGTCAACGAGCTTCCAAGGACTCTATAGCTCGTTGGATTCGGTCAGCCATTTTGGAGGCTTACCGACTTAAAGGCGAACCTTGCCCGATTAAGATTCGTGCTCATTCCGCGAGGGCTGTGGCCTCATCGTGGGCCTTTCATCAAGGGGCTTCGGCAGCTCAGCTCTGCCGAGCGGCGACTTGGCGCTCCGTCCACACGTTTACAAAGTTTTATAAGGTGGACGTCAGTGCTTCCGCTGATGCGGCCTTAGGACGCAGGGTCCTACAGGTGGTTGTAGTGTAAAGTTCTAGTTAACTTGTATTTGGCGCCTGTTGCGCATTTACCAAGGTTGTTGGGATTCTGCCTGTTTTTTCTTGGTTATATTCCCACCCTTAATTTTTGGACTGCTTTGGGACGTCCCACTAGTCATTACTAGTGTGTCTCCTTTCCTTCCATTCTGCTGCTGAAAGACGGATTTTGGTAAGAACTTACCTGTAAAATCCTTTTCAGCGAAGGAAGGAAAGGAGACACAGCACCCGCCCATGGCAGAAGTGTGTTGATGTGTTTTCAGATGCGGCGTGACCCTCTTCTGATAGCGATTATCTGGACTGAGGTTGACGCGCTACGGCTCCTTTCCAGCATTGCCAGCTCATCGCGGTGGTCAGGTCCAGTGAGTAGTACCTGGAACTGTGTGGTTTTTTGCCTACATGCATGCATAACCTGTATTCTTGCTTTTTCTCTGAAGTCCTTCAGAAGGGGTTATGTTGTTCCGCTGGTGATATTTGCTCTTCCCTAAGCTTTTGTGCGACTGAAGAAGCAGGAGTAGGAGGAGCCCGAGATGGAGGGGCCGGTCAACACTCTTTTAATCTGAGGTGTCAATCCTATCTGGGCTCCGCCTACCCCACTAGTCATTACTAGTGTGTCTCCTTTCCTTCCTTCGCTGAAAAGGATTTTACAGGTAAGTTCTTACCAAAATCTGTCTTTTTCTATGAGTGGGTGGACGATGCAGGCCTCAAGGGCTTTCACAATAAGTGGGTGGAGGATGCAGGACTCACAGGCTTTTTCCACATATTTTGGCACCAGATAAACAGCTTCTTACAGTGCAGAACCTAATAATAGGACACTACATCCTTGTGCTCGTCCATCCTCCTCTTCCCTGTGCAGCTTTTAGATAACACACACGACAGATCCGCTGTAATTCTCGGGTCCTTTTTCTCCAAATATTGGTTGTGTGACTGTGAATTTATTGATCATTTTATTTTTCAGTGGCCAAACGTGAATATGAGAAACTGTAAAGACGAGCAGCTGCACAGGTAGAGCGGCGTCCGTGCCGGGTGTCCGGTGTTGTCACGTCGTCTCCTGTTCTCATCGTCTGCTGATTCTCTTCTTCCCGTTCTCCAGGTTTGTACGTCGCCTCCTGTTCTTTTACAAGCCCAGCAGTTCGCTCTATGCCAACCTGGAACTGGACTACAGTAAAGCCAAGCAGCTGACGGTGGTCGGATGCCAGTTCACAGAGTTCCTGCTGGAGTCGGAGGACGTGAGTACATTACACTGCGAATTATGCCGAAGGGCGAGACCAAGCCGAAGGCCGCTGTATGAAGGAAGTTTCTTCTCTTTTATTCTCCTAGGATGGACAGGGCTACCTGGAGGATCTGGTGAAAGATATTGTGCAATGGATGGTGTCCATATCAGGAATGAAGCAAGAGCGCAGCCTGCAGAACAACGGCTTACTGACCACCCTCTGCCAGTACTACCTTCTCTTCATCGGGACTCTCTCCTGCCACCCGCACGGAGTCAAGATGCTGGAGAAGTGCAATGTATTCCAGTGGTACGTCCTGAGCTCGTGACCAGTCATTAAAGATAGTCGCCCCCTTCATACATCTCTGCCCACTTCTTATTCTATAAGTATTCATCGCACCTGCTCCTTACACAATCCTTGTTTTCTTTCCACCATTGGGCATAATGGGTTTATTTATTTGTTTTTTTTTTACTACACATGCAGAACGTCTTTTTTGAGGCGTATTTAGTTTTTCAGAAAACGCTCAAAAGAATGAACTTCTGTATGTAAAGACAAGTCGCTGTGCACATATCCAGGATTTTAAAAACGTCTTGAGGTTCCTAAAAACGTCAGTCGATTATAAGAATTGACTGGTCCGTTCTAGTGTTTTCCCACTCACTTTACAATACAAGTCAATGGGGATGCTCAGAAGACACTCGGATTTTTTCTGGGGGCGTTTTGCTCCAGTTTTTGCTGTTTTAAAAAAAAAAAACACTAGCAGTTTCTTCCTTTTCAATGGAGAGAAAAAATATCTGGAAAAATAGTAAAAATGATATACCAGCAGCCAAAACAGTCAGAAAAAACGAAACAAACAAAAGGCACTTCAGGAATAAAGAACCCACAGTTTCTTGAAAAGTTGTCTGCTTGAAAAACTCTTGTTCGCCTGAGTTTAAAAGACATCGTGTGCACATGCGCTTACACATTTCCTCCAATTCCAGGGTTTCCTTGAATGCTGCCTTGTTTCTGGATCTGCTTGGACAGAGACACCTCCTGCTCCAACTCCTTCCTCCCTATTAAACTCCTCATCCTCCTCCTTGTCCTTCTCCTCCGAATCCTCATTCTCCTCCTTCCCGAATCCTCATTCTCCTCCTTCTCTGAATCCTCATTCTCCTCCTTCTCCGAATCCTCATTCTCCTCCTTCTCCGAATCCTCATTGTCCTCCGAATCCTCCTGCTCCTCTTCCGCCTCCTCCTGCTCCTCTTCTGCTCCTCTTCCGCCTCCTCGTGCTCCTTTTTCGCCTCCTCCTGCTCCTTTTCCGCCACCTCCTGCTCCTTTTCCGCCACCTCCTGCTCCTTTTCCGCCACCTCCTGCTCCTTTTCCACCACCTCCTGCACCTCTTCCGCCTCCTCCTGCTCCTTTTCCGCCTGCTCCTCTTCCGGCTCCTCCTGCTCCTCTTCCGGCTCCTCCTGCTCCTCTTCCGCCTCCTCCTGCTCTTTTTCCGCCTCCTCTTCTGCCTCCTGCTCCTCTTCCGCCTGCTCCTTTTCCGCCTCCACCTGCTTCATTTTCGCCTCCTCCTGCTCCTCTTCCGCCTCCTCCTGCTCCTCTTCCGCCTCCTCCTGCTCCTCTTCCGCCTCCTCCTGCTTCTCTTCTGCCTCCTCCTCTTCCACATCCTCTTCCTCCTCCTGCTCCTCTTTCTTCACCTTCTGCTGACTCGTTCTAGGTGTTAATGAATGAATTTCTTGGAAATTCCTTTTGTCATTATTTTATTTTACAGTCTCCTAAATCTTTGCTCGCTGAAAAACCAAGACCACTTATTGAAGTTGGCCGTGTCCAGTTTGGATTACAGCCGGGACGGACTCGCCAGGGTCATTCTATCCAAAACCCTGACCGCCTCTCCGGATGTAAGTGATCAGCGCTGCTCATCTCCTGTTACCTAAGCCGCGAACCTTGGTGTGTAACTGCTGCTTGTAAAGTGGATTTTATTTTTTTTTTGCGTTTTATTGTTTCTTGCTTCTTTTGCTTGCAACCATTTTGGCATATTAAAGGTAAAATGTACAGTATTCACTTTTTCTGCAGCAGTCTGCTCCAAAATACCCAGAAATCTGCTTTGATTAATATGTTTTTTACTGTTCATTTTTGTTTCCCCCCTTTTTGCAGAGTTGTCGTCTTTACGCCACAAAGCACCTGAGGGTTCTCCTAAGAGCCAACGTCGAGTTCTTCAGCAACTGGGGGATCGAACTATTGGTGACGCAGCTGCACGACAAAAACAAGAATATCTCCACAGAAGCCCTGGACGTTTTGGATGAGGCTTGTGAAGATAAGGTGAGCCCTGGAAGAGTATTAAAGGGGTTGTCCCCTTTAAGAAAACGTTGCTATACTCACCATCCCCAGGTCTAATAGTGAGTCTCCATTGCTGGCTGGAGTTTCTTTTGAGACCCTGTCGATCTATAAAAAGATTACATTAATTAGCCTGTCGGTAAACCCTAAAAAGAGAAAAAAATACCCGAAAACACTAGAATTGCTGCTTTTCGTGCAACTCCACAAAAAAAAAAATGAAATGAAAAAGTATCAAAACATTGCATGTATCCAACAATGGTATAAATAATAAATATCTTTATAAATATTTTATAAAATATTTTTTTAAATATTATAATATTTTTATAAATATTTTATAATATTTTTATAAATATTTTATAATATTTTTATAAATATTTTATAAATTTTATAAAATATTTTAATAAATATATATTTTATAAAATATTTTAATAAATATGTTTTATAAAATATTTTTATAAATATTTTCTAAAATATTTTATTAATATTTATAAAAATATTTGTATTGATATTTTATAAAATATTTGTGTTAATATTTTATAAAATATTTAATAAATAATAGCTGAAGGCAAAAAAATAAGACCTCACTGAAAAATGAGAAGATTACGGGTCTTGGAAAAGGGCAACACGAGGATTTTAATTTATTTTTCATAAAAACTTCCAATTTTTTTTATTTTTTTTTTCAGCAGCTTAGAGGAAAAAAAAAAAAACAAAAAAAATGCCAGTTTGGTATCACCATAATAGTAGTGACCTGGAGAATAGCGTTATCACACAATGAATGCCAAATAATAAAAGGCAGAATTGCAAATTTAATTTAATTTTTTTTTTTACCATTCATTTTTTTTCTCCCGTTTTTCAGGACATTATATTGTACAAATGGTCGGTGTCGTTCAAAGCTACAACTGGGCACGCAATTAAACAAGCCATCGTATGACTGGGGATGGAAAAATTAACAAAAAATAACTGTGGCTGTTGGAGGAAGGGAAGGAAGAAAATAAAGCCGTATTCCCATCGCCAATATTTTATCCAAATATGTAGTAGGTGTAGTAATAATAATAATATTACGAATTACTTTCACTAAGAAATGTAGTATAGTTCTTCTGTTTAGTTGTTTACCCAACTTACAGGGCATTGCAGTACCTTGGGTATCCATGGTTACGACCAATTTTGTTGCTTGTGGTCGTAACCATGGATACCTGAGCTACTGCAATGCCCTGCACATGGCGTAAGTGACATAGCTCATCAGAAGAACTATACTACATTTCTAATTGGAGATATTTGCTAATATTATTATGATTACACCTACTACATAGGATCTTGACGATGGGAATACCCCTTGAATATTGATGTCACAGATGAGGGATACTTGATTGTCACCTGTGGATGAGACATTAATGACCGTCTGTCTCTGACCATCTCTTCTTTTCCTCTAGGCTAATCTCCACGCTCTCATCCAGATGAAGCCGGCTCTCTCTCACCTCGGAGACAAGGGGCTGCTCCTCCTCCTGCGGTAGGAGCGGTCACCCCGTACGTAGCGTTTCTCCACGTGAGCCACGCCTTTATCACTTATCTGTCTGTCTTTCACCTTGCAGGTTCCTCTCGATTCCAAAGGGGTTTTCTTATCTGAATGAAAGGGGCTACGTAACAAAGGAGCTGGAGAAGTGGCAGAAGGTGCGTACGCGGTCACTTTAGTTAGCCAACGAGGCGGGGACTTCTCATTTTGGAATATGGTGGCGCTTATTATTCATCTTCATTTTTAGGAATATAATTTAAAATACGTTGATCTGATTGAAGAGCAGCTGAACGAGGCGTTGACCACCTACCGCAAGCCCGTGGACGGCGACAACTACGTCCGACGCAGTAATCAACGGTAACGACTGCTTCCCCCCAATACATCACGCTCCGAGGGGCGTCCACACACTGATCGCTCTCACACGAGCGCTTGTCTCATTCACAGAGTGCTGCGTCCGTACGTCTATTTGCCCGTTCACCTCTATGGGCAACTGGTGCATCACAAAACCGGCTGCCAACTTCTGGAAGTCCAGGTGAGAAAACGTGATCACTGTGACAAAAGCACCCCCATAGAACAGATTATATTCTACTTTTTTTTTTCTTATTTTTGTTTTCATCTTAAATTTTTAAATTTTCATTTTAAATATCTTTTTTTATTTTTTTAAATTCTATTTTTCCTATTTATTTTAGATTTGTGTCCTCTATGTATTATTTGATTGATATTTTTTTTTTTTATTTCTAGTATGTTTTTTTTCAGGTTTTTATTTTATGATTAATTTTTAGCCTAATTTTTTTTTAGTTTTGTATGTATTTTATTTTAGATTTTATTTTCTTTGGTTTTTAGTTTATTTTTTATATGAATACATATTTTTCTTATATTTACTTTTTTGGGGGTAATTTTGTTTTATTTTTTATATTTTCACTATATTTACATATTATTTGCTATATTTTGGAATTTGATTGTGTTTTATGTTTTTCAGTAGCTTTCAATTATAACCTTTATTTCATGTTTGCCTTTTACTATGTGATAAATTTATTATTATTTATTATTATTTATTTTATTTAATTTTTTATGTTTTTGACATATTTACATGTTTGTTGTTTTATGTATTTTATATTTTAAGCCTTTATTTTAGTATCGTCCAATTATAAGTTAACCCATTTTATTAACTATTTCATTTTTTCTTATTTTATTTAACATTTGTTAGTTTTTTTTTTTTTTATTACTGTTCATTATTTTGTTATTTTTAGTTAAATTTATTTTCAATTTGTGTGTGTGTAAATATATATATATATTTGTAATATTTTTTCCTTTATATTCGGATCTTATTTGGTTAGTGATCGTTTTATTTTATTAATATACTTTTCAGCAGCAGATGGAAGGAAGAGAGCCACAGTCATTACTAGTGGGTAGGCGGAGCCCAGATAGGATTGACACCTCAGATTAAAAAGAGTGTTGACCGGCCCCTCCAGCTCGGGCTCCTCCTACTCCTGCTTCCCCAGTCTGAAATTTGAGGTCCAGAGGATGGTCGCTGCTGAAGCAGCTCCTCAGAAAACTTTATTATTTTCATCGACAAGAGACTTGGATCACCAGAAGTGGTCTAGAGGTCTCAGGGGTCTCAGCGCTGCTGGACCCCAACCTCTCCCTTGGTGGATCTGTAATTACCCTGATGGTGGTCCCTGCAGAATCATGCCGGCCCTGGGGGATGAGGATTGCTTCCCTGGCGGGGACGCAAACCGCACATCGGGGGTCACTGCGTTCCCCGCCCTGGGGGGAAGCGATGGGCATAGCGTCACAAACCCCTGGGGTCCCTGTGGCGCTCGGCTGGTGAGTACTCCACATTTTTATTAATGTGTGTGAGTGATTCAGCGACTGCTGCGGCAGTCGCTGTTACAGTAAACATGCCGGTGACTAGTATTTTTTGTCCGCAGGTTGATGCCTGCAGGACATAGGAACGGGAGAGAGGAGTGCGCGCTTTTTTATTTGAATTTTCGCGCCGCTCTGAGCGCGCGCTTTACGGCAGTCTCCATTTCCGGCTTCTCTCATGGAGCACACGGAGACACAGCGCGGCGGCCATTACAGAAGCAGGCTGAAAGCTTTTTCTGGCTCTTCTCCCTCCTCCCCTCCCGGCAAGATGTTACACTGTGGCCAGCTGGGTGAGTCGCTTCTAGCCCGCGGGCAGAAGCTTAATCCCTTCACCCCCACAGCGCGGGCGCCTTCTGAGGCACTAATGAGTGACAGATTGCGCTGTCCTGCGGCTGTTATCCCATAAGGGGGCTCGCACACTCTTTTCAATAATAATAAAGAGGTTGTGGGGAGCCTGCGACAGTGAAGTTACTGCCACTATACGCTTTTAATGTCGCTAGTAGCTGCCAATCTGGAGCGCTTACTGATCTCCTTAACAACTTTGGCGGTCATTGTGATATACAAAACAGCGCAATTTTTTAGCGATGAACGTTTTTCTGTTAAGTGTGGCATAGCTGTCCTGCAGCTGCGGCCTTATAAGAGGCACTTGGGGCTCGCACACCCTTCTCATTATCACTGCTACTTTAACCCCTTCTTAGGCGGTTAACTCCTAATGGGGGACAGCTGGGGTAGCTCTCTCTTTAAGAGCTCTAACCCTTCAGCGTTTGTTTTTTCTTTAAGAAACACACTGTTCTAGTTACTGACTGTTTAACCTGCCATATACTGTGCAAGGACATGTCAGAGACCGTCTCCCAGATCCGCTACAGACGCGTATCTGACACGCAGAGCTCGACGGCGTCATGCACAGCGATCGGAGGTTCCAGTGGATGTCAAAATGGAGGCCCTCGCTAGTTTCATATTGATGGCCTGTCTGACCTTCTAGGTTATTAGATGTCAGCTAGATCCTCTCAAGGAAGCGACACAAACCGGTGCCTTCCTTCCTGCGTAACGAAGATGTCCGATTCGGACAAGGAGGATCGGCAGGGACACTCTGCCTCTCTTTTGGGCCGTACAGAGACTTTTATTGGACCATGAGGGCGTTACAGTTACCGGATAGGTAACTAGACGTCCTGGTAAGTCGGCCCGGATGTACCAGGAGTACCGTAAGTTGCGTTCGACATTGCCATCTCTGGATGAGCTTAATGGGGCAAGGAACGCCTGTGTCCAGATAAACGTTTTCAAGGGACACGGTCTTTTGAGACACTGTATCCGTGTCCGACGGAGTTGATTGATAATTGAATCCCTTCTCCTGAAGTGGATGTCCCTTTATCCCAGCTTAGCAAATCTTCCTGTTAAAGGGAAGGTGAGTCTGCAGAACCTGCTGGACAGAAAAAAAAAAAACGGAGATGGCAGCAATATCCATCTCCGAGGCCGCGGGTCATGGATTCAGTATTAAGGATCCATGTGTGCTTGTAAAGTTTCCCTGAGCCGGTTGGACCGTCTACGGACGGCGTGGCAAGCTGGATCCCCTCTATCGAGGTAGATGGGCTTTTCAAGTTGTTGGAGGATACTGCCTCACTGCTAGCCAGGGCGCAATCCTCGGCAGTCACAGCCAGAAGAACACTGTGGCTTAGACAGTGGACTGGGGACGCGGTTTCCAAACACGCATACCCTGGAGGGTTTGCTATCTTTAGCTTACAAGGTGGTCAGCTATTTGGATCTGACCTCACGGAGCTGATTGCCAAGGCAAAAGCAAAAGAAACAGCTTTATCGCAGCGCAGAGCTGTGACTTCTGCGTCTGGCAGGACTAGTGCCGGTAGTTCACGGCGGTCCTTTCGGTCCAGGGGATGATTCGGTCAGCCCTCTGGGGGTTCGGGTCGTCCCTCTTTTTTTAAAAAAAAGAAAAAAGGAATTTTCAGAAATTCCGCATACCCTGGAAACAGAACTTCCGTTAAGACAAACGGGAAGCTGGCAAAAAAGCCCGCTAAGGCGGACTGACGCCTGGGCCTCTCTTGAGCGCTCTCGAGTGGGGGGTCATTTACTCCAATTCAAACCGACTTGGGCTTCCCGCGTGTCGGACGCCTGGGTGACACAAGTTGTGTTGGCAGGCTACTTCATAGAGTTTCTTTCTCGACCCCCACACAGTTTTTTTTGTCAACCTCGAGTTACGTCAGAGCCCGAGCTCTTTGCCGCTTTACTGCGGGAGGTAGATTCCCTTCTGCAGAAAGGTGTGGTGGTGCCGGTTCCGCCGGAGGGCCGGGGAAGAGGGTTTTATTCTAACCTCTTTGTGGTCCCAAAAAAAAAAAAAGAGGACAAATTTCGGCCCATTCTGGAGATTGAATCGGCATGTCCACGCCAGGAAATTCCGCATGGAGTCGCCTTGCTCCGTTTTGGCGGTCCTGTCGCAGAACGCTTTTTTGGTGTCGACATTCGCGACACTTATTTGCACTTCCCAATCGGAAGGGCCCACCAACGCTTCCTTCGTTTTGCCATAGGTCAGGACCATTGCCAGTTTGTGGCTCTGCCATTGGGTTTGGCTTCAGCGCCCAGAGTTTTTACAAAAATTCTGGCGCCTCTCATGGCAATTCTTCGAAGACAGGGGGTTTCGATTCTTCCCTACCTGGACGGCCTTTTGATTGTGGCATACTCAAAGGAGGAGGCAGTGACTGCTTGCAATCTATCCCTTCAGCTCCTGGAGGACTTCGGGCCGTCGCAGTCAATCCTGTTTTTGGGGATGCTTTTTCGACACGGTACGAGCAGTGGTGTCTCTGCCTCCAGACAAGAAAGCATGTCTCCTTCGACATGTACAGGTTATAAAGTCTTCGACAGCAATGTCCCTTCGAAGGTGTATGTGCCTTCTGGGTTTGATGGTGGTCCATGGAGGCACTTCCGTTTGCTCAGTTTTCATTCCAGGGCCCTCCAAAGGCTTAGTTTGAGCCGTTGGCGATTGCAGACTTCGCTGGATTGCAGTGTCATCATCTCCCACAGGGTGCGAGAGTCTCTAGGATGGTGGTTACGTCCGGAAGCGTTATTCCTGGGGAAGTTTTTCCTTCCTCCGAGGTGGTCGGTCATAACCACCGATGCCAGCCTGACTGGCTGGGGAGGTGTCTGCAACAATCTTTGGATTCAGGAGGTATTGTCGTCGGAGGAGTCGGTCCTGCCGATCGACATCCTGGAATTGAGGGCAATTTTTCTTTGACTCCAACACTGGACGGTCCCTTTAGGCGGTCTCCCAGTCCGAGTGCAGACAGACAAGGCTACGGCGGTCGTGTATATCGACCATCTAGGCGGGACAAGGAGTTCCAGGCTCATGGTGGAGGTATCTCGGATCCTGGTATGGGCCGAGACCAGAGTGCCAGCCATCTCTGCGATCCACATTACAGGAGTTCAGAATCACGGCAGACTTTCTCAGTCGCGAGAAGATGGATCCCGGAGAATGGAGTCTTCATCCGGAGATTTTTGCACTGCTGTGCTCCCGTTGGGGAACTCCCCAAGCAGATTTGATGGCATCCAGGTTCAATGCCAAGTTACCGACTTTCATGTCCAGGTACAAGGACCCGAAGGCTGTGACGTTAGATGCTCTGGTGGCTCCGTTGGACCAATTCGAGCTAATCTATGTGTTTCCGCCGACACCCTTACTTCCTCTGGGGTTGTGTCGGATCAGACTGGAGAGAATCCCGGCTATGTTGATAGCTCAGATTGGCCAAGGAGGACGTGGTTCTCGACACTGGTGTCGCTTTTGACAGCGCCTCCTTTTCCACTTTCTCTTCGCCCGGACCTGTTAACCCAAGGGCCGTTCGTCACCCGGACCTGAGGTCTCTGCGTTTGCCGGCGTGGCTCTTGAGACCGAAATATTGACCATCAAGGTTTTTTCAGCCAAAGTCATTGCCACTTTGCGGGCTGCCAGAGGTCCGGCTAATACTAGGATTTATCACAAGGTCTTGGGAAGCCTTCTTTTTGTGGTGTTCGGGTTCTTCAGGGAACCCGAGGATTTTTTCCATTCCCAATTTGTTGGCCTTTTGCAGTACGGGCTGGACAAGGGTTTGGCAGTTAGCACTCTGAAGGGTCTGGTCCTGCCCTGCTTTTGCTTTTCGGAAGGCTATCGCCTCGCGTAGGGACGTACGTTCCTTTTTTCGCGGAGTAACCCGTCAGTTTCCGCCGCGGAGGCACCTGTGTCGCCTTGGCGGCTCAATCTTGTATTGGAAGCTCTTCAACATGGGCCTTTTGAGCCTATGGACTCTGCTAGCTTTTCTTTGCTATCTTGGAAGGTTGCCTTTCTAGTGGCGGTTACCTTTTTGAGAAAGGTTTTCTGAGTTGGCGGCTCTTTTTTTTTGCTTGCCTCCTTTCCTGGATTTTCACCCGGATCGCGTAGTACTTCGCACACGGGGCGACTTCCTACCTAAGGTGCCCTCGCTCTGTCCGGAGCCGAGGAATGCGAAGGAACGGGCCTTGCACAAATTGGTTTTGGTGCGGGCTTTGAAGTTCTATTTGTTTATTACTCAAAATTTTCGGAAGTCGGAACTCTCTGTGATTCCAGCAGGTCGTCAGCGTGGTCAACGAGTTTCCAAGGACTCTATAGCTCGTTGGATTCGGTCGGCCTTTTTAGAGGCTTATCGACTTAAAAGCGAACCTTGCCCGATTAAGATTCAAGCTCACTCCACGAGGGCTGTGGCTTCCTCGTGGGCCTTTCATCAAGGGGCCTCGGCAGCTCAGCTCTGCCGAGCGGCAACCTGGCGTTCCGTCCACACGTTTATAAAGTTTTATAAGGTGGATGTCAGTGCTTCCGCTGATGCGGCCTTAGGACGTAGGGTCCTGTTGCGCATTTATCAAGGTTGTTGGGTTTCTGCCTCTTTTGGTTTTTTTCCCACCCTTAATTTTTTAACTGCTTTGGGACGTCCCACTAGTAATGACTGTGGCTCTCTTCCTTCCATCTGCTGCTGAAAGACGGATTTTGGTAAGAACTTACCTGTAAAATCCTTTTCAGCGAAGGAAGGAAGAGAGACACAGCTCCCTCCCATGGCAGAAGTGTGTTGTTGTTTTCAGATGCGGCGTGACCCTTCTCTGATAGCGATTATCTGGGCTGAGGTCGGCGCGCTAAGGCTCTGTTCCAGCATCGCCAGCTCATCGCAGTGGTCAGGTCCAGTGAGTAGTACCTGGAACTGTGTGGTTTCTTTCTGTTGCATGCATAACCTGTATTCCTGTCTTTTCTCTGAAGTCCTTCAGAAGGGGTTATGTTGCTCCGCTGGTGATATTTGCTCTTCCTTAGCTTGGTACGACTGGAGAAGCTGGAGTAGGAGGAGCCCGAGCTGGAGGGGCCGGTCAACACTCTTTTTAATCTGAGGTGTCAATCCTATCTGGGCTCCGCCTACCCACTAGTAATGACTGTGTCTCTCTTCCTTCCTTCGCTGAAAAGGATTTTACAGGTAAGTTCTTACCAAAATCTGTCTTTTTTACTTTGTGATTTTTTTTTTTTACATTTATTTGGTAAATATTAGTTTTTTTTTAATGATTTTTATTTTTTGTTGTTTTGATTTTTTTCTATTTAATTTTTATAAATGTTTTATTTTGCAGAACGTTGTTCCGGATCTCAGTTACACGGTGCGATCTCCGTCGTTGGATAACTGGGAAGGAATCAAGCAGCTGAAGGCGGCTCTATGGTCCCTGGTACGAGTAACGCCTTATGTGGGGGGGGGAAGCTCCGCTCTTAACATGGGGTCGATTTATGACTTGTTTGTTTGCAGGGTAACATTGGTTCCTCTAACTGGGGTCTTAACTTACTTCAAGAAGAAAATGTGATTCCGGATATCATTGCACTGGCTCAGCACTGCGAGGTGCTCTCTATTCGAGGGTAAGACAAGGCCCAGAAACCAAGTTATTATTACAGATCTGTCAGTGGGACCGTAAAGTGATCAAACTGCTGCAAAATACTCAGTGTTAGTCACATGACACAATTTATGGGTAATTACATTCTGGCTTCACTGCCACTAGGGGAGCTCACTGTACTCTCCTAACTAGACAATGTACATTTAGCCCCCTCTAGTGGCGGTGGTAGCCACCAGCATTGCATACACTTATAGCTGTTATATATTTGTATTATGTTGGGTCCCGATATCAAGGACTGCCTCCGTCTCAGGCCTCCATCTGTTGCCTCCGTCTCTGACCTCCATCTGTGGCCTCCGTCTCTGACCTCCATCTGTGGCCTCCGTCTCTGACCTCCATCTGTGGCCTCCATCTAGCCTCCATCTCTGGCCTACATCTGTGGCCTCCATCTGTAGCCTCTGTCTCTGGCCTCCATCTGTGGCCTCCGTCTCTGACCTCCATCTGTGGCCTCCGTCTCTGGCCTCCATCTGTGGCCTCTGTCTCTGGCCTCCATCTGTAGCCTCCGTCTCTGGCCTCCATCTGTAGCCTCCGTCTCTGGCCTCCATCTGTGGCCTCCGTCTCTGGCCTCCATCTGTGGCCTCAGTCTCTGGCCTCCATCTGTGACATCCGTCTCTGGCCTTTATCTGTGGCCTCCGTCTCTGGCCTCCGTCTGTGACATCCGTCCCTTTTGTGTTTCTCCAGAACCTGCGCCTACGTCCTCGGATTACTTTCCAAAACCAAGCAAGGATGCGACATCCTGAAGCAGCACAACTGGGACGCGGTGCGGCACAGCAGAAGACATCCGTGGCCGGTGGTCCCTGACGACATGGAGCAGCTCTGCCACGAGCTGTGCTCCATCCCCAGCACCCTCAGCCTGAACTCCGAGTCCACCAGCTCCCGGCACAACAGCGAGAGCGAATCTGCGCTGCCCAGTGAGAGCCGCCATTGTTTCATGCCTTTATCTACTCATCATCCCAGAGCCATGACTTTGTTTTGCCTCCATTCCCATATTGGGGCTTGTTTTTTCCAGGATGAGTTGTAGTTTTGCAGGATTACAAAGACATGGCGGCTCCCTGCCAGGAACAGCGCCATGACCTGTTCTTGAGTTGTTGCATGTCCATTGAAGTGAATGTAGCCGAGCCTGCAGACGGGCGCGGTGCTGTTCCTGGAGGAAAGCCGTGGCTCATAATTCTGGTCACTCCCTTTAAGGTGGTGGGGGACATGTCCTCCATATAGTGCATGCCTAGTTTTTATTCTCTGTGACCTCTTCCTTTTCCTCCCGCGTACAGGCATGTTCATCATAGAGGACGACCCCTGCAGCAATTCCTCCCCCAGCCCCTTCTTCCTGTACGACGATCACGAGCAGACCTTCTACGACAAACCCTTAAAGGACAAAGATCGCAGCCCCTTCACCCTCCTGGCCCAAAGCAAGTTCGTGAAAAATAGATTTCTAAACTCCTTGACTCTGCCAAGTAAGAAGTTCCGCAGCAGCAGTAGCAGCGACTCCAAAACCAGTAAACTGCGTGATCTGAGGCGGAACAGGACGGTCACCGAGCCGTGGTCGGACTCTGAGTTCCCCTCTATGGACAGTTTGGGATCCGTCTTCAAAGTTCCCAAAATAAACACCAATCGCCTGGACACCTCGGTCAGCAAACACTTGGAAGACAACGGCAGTACTCCCAGCATCACCGAGAACGACCTCAAGCTTCCCAAAAGTTTAGGGAACGAGAACCACCGGGACCACGCCAGCAGAGAGCGGCTGATCGGCGACGGGTCCACCACCACACACTTCAAGAGCCGCAGCCTCAGCTTCAACACGGACACCACAACCAGCGGCATCAGCTCCATGAGCTCCAGCCCGTCCCGCGAGA
The DNA here is from genome assembly GCA_033576555.1 of Oophaga sylvatica. Lineage (NCBI taxonomy): Eukaryota > Metazoa > Chordata > Amphibia > Anura > Dendrobatidae > Oophaga > Oophaga sylvatica. The sequence continues at coordinate 991,028,383 of JARQOD010000001.1, read as the reverse complement.
CCGTGGGGATCGACACTACAAACATGGACACGGACTGCGGGAGCCTGAGCACCGTCATCAGCACCAAAACCGTCAAGACCAACCTGCCCGCCATGCTGCACCCCAACCACCTGCCCCTCTCCAAGTCCAACTCTGTGTCCTTGGTCCCTCCGGGGTCCTCACACACGCTTCCTCGTAGAGCGCAGTCACTGAAGGCTCCTTCTATGGCTGCCATTAAGACTTTGGCGGATTATCACTTTACCTACACCAGTTCTCGGGACGCTTTCGGCTACGCGACACTCAAACGACTCCAGCAGCAGCGGCTGCATCCCTCCCTGTCTCATTCCGATGCTTTGGCTTCACCAGCAAAAGACGTTCTCTTCACCGATACTATAACCATGAAAACAGGAAGCTTGGACTCCAGGTTGACCTCCAGCAGGTACACAGCAAATGCTATATCTGTACAGCCACCACTAGGGGGAGCTCACTACATACAGATTTATGCAGCCACCACTAGGGGGAGCTCACTACATACAGATTTATACAGCCACCACTAGAGGGAGCTCACTACATACAGATTTTTCCAGCCACTACTAGGGGGCTCACTACATACAGATTTATACAGCCACCTAGCTCAACGTAGGGGTGTCTGCAGACAGAATTTTATAATGTATCTCTATATACAGGGAGCTCCCCCTAGTGGTGGCTGCAGACAGGATCTTATCATGTATCTCTGTATACAGGGAGCTCCCCCTAGTGGTGGCTGCAGACAGGATCTTATCATGTATATCTGTATCCACGGAGCTCCCCCTAGTGGTGGCTGCAGACAGGATCTTATCATGTATCTCTGTATACAGGGAGCTCCCCCTAGTGGTCACTGCAGACAGGATCTTATCATGTATCTCTGTATACAGGGAGCTCCCCCTAGTGGTGACTGCAGACAGGATTTTATCATGTATCTCTGTATACAGGGAGCTCCCCCTAGTGGTGACTGCAGTCAGGATCTTATCATGTATCTCTGTATACAGGGAGCTCCCCCTAGTGGTGACTGCAGACAGGATTTTATCATGTATCTCTGTATACAGGGAGCTCCCCCTAGTGGTCACTGCAGACAGGATCTTATCATGTATCTCTGTATACAGGGAGCTCCCCCTAGTGGTGACTGCAGACAGGATTTCAGCTGCAGATGGAAGGAAGAGAGCCACAGTATTCATTACTGATGGGTAGGCGGAGCCCCAGATCAGGATGTCACCTCAGATCAAAAGAGTGCTGACTGGCTGGCCCCTCCAGCTCGGGCTCCTCCTACTCAGCTCCAGTCTAAGATTTGAGGTCCAGAAGGATGGTCGCTGCTAATGCAGCTCCTCAGAAGATTTTATTATTTTATATTCGGACAGGAGACCTGGATCACTAGTTGGTCTAGAGGTCTCAGGGGTACCAGCGCTGCTGTACCCCAACCTCTCCCTTGGCGGATCTGTACTTACTCAAAGTCCCTGCAGAATCCTTGCCGGCCCTGGGGGATGAGGAGAGCTTCCCTGGCGGGACGCAAACCACACGTGCGGTCACTGCGTTCCTCGCCCTGGGGGAAGCATGGGCATAGCGCCAGAAACCCCTGAGGGTCCCTGTGGCGCCTTGGCTGGTGAGTACTCCACACAAAATTTTATTATTAATGTGTGAGTGCTTTAGCGTCTGATGACAGCGCTATTACATGTATATCAGTATGCTTCAGCGCTGCGGTGACAGCGCTATTACATGTTTATCAGTGTTTTTTTCACCAGCCTCTCCCTTGGCGGATCTGTAATTACATAATGGTCCCTGCAGAATCCTTGCCGGCCCTGGGGGATGAGGAGAGTTTTCCCTGGCGGGGGCGCAAACCACACGCTGGGTCACTGCGCTTCCCGCCCTGGGGGGAAGCATGGGCATAGCGCCAGAAACCCTTAGGGGTCCCTGTGGCGCTGAGCTGATGAGTTTTCCACACAATTTTTATTATAATAATGTGTGAGTGCTTCAGCGCTGCGGTGACAGCGCTACTACTGTATGTCAGTATGCTTCAGCGCTGCTGTGACAGCGCTGTTACATAGTAGATGTGGTGATCTTTTGTCCGCAGGCAGATAGCTGCAGGACAGAGAGGGAGCAGGAGCGGGGGAGTTCGCGCTCAACATTTGAGCTAGCAGGGGGCGTGGCCTATCTATTCCCGGTCTTTTGAGCAGGAAGACGCGCGCTCTGGCGTTTCTCCTGCGACTCCCTCACTGTGGCGGCCATTACACAGGCTCCTGGGCTCCTCAGACCGCTCCTCTCCTCATAAGACACCACGGCCAGCTGGGTGAGTGCTGATTCCTCACCCTGCAGCGCAGCGATCGCTATCCTGCAGCTGCAGTCTCATTAGAGACATAAAATTGGCTGGGACTCACACTTCATATATATATGTTGTGGTGAGTTTGCAATATTAACCCTTCTGAGGGTTATTTCTACCAGAAAAATTTTTTGACTGAATACCGCTGGGGTAACCCTGCCTGGTGGAGCGTTAACCCTTCAGCATATAAAAAAAAAAAAAAAGTAAAACCACATAGTTTTTGCTGGTATTACCGCTTTGGCCTGTTCATACAGGTGAGACATGTCTGAACAGAGTTCAGATGCCGCGGATCACGTCCCAGTGCCATTGCGGCAATCAGATACGCAGACCTCCACAGCGTCTAGCGCTGCGGTCGACAGCGGTGAAAAACTGGACGATATCGCTCGATCGATCAACAACTTGTCTGATCTTTTAGGTCAATATGTGTCTGCTTATTCTTCTCAGAGGAAGCGACGCAGGCCGTTACCGGCCTCTACACGGAGCGAGTCAGATGTATCTGATATTGGGCAGAGTTCCCCTTTAAATTCGGATGGAGAAATATCCGATTCAGATGCGGACGAGCCGCAGGGGCGTTCCTCTATGACGAAGCGTACGGAGGCATTGATTGAAGCCATGAGAGATATATTACAGTTACCGGAGGAGGTAACTAGTCGTCCTGGTAAATCAGCACGCATGTTCCAGGAGTCCCGTGCTTCGCGTACAACATTGCCAGCTCTGGATGAGCTTAATAGTGTAATAGAGGAGGAACGTCTATGTCCAGATAAGCGTTTTCATGGAACGCATTTCTTTGATACACTTTATCCTTGCTCTGCGGAGTTAAAGGCTAATTGGACTTCTGCTCCTGAGGTGGATGTGTCTTTATCTCAGCTTAATAAATCCTCACTAAATCCCTATTAAGGGAAAAGCGAGCTTACAGGAGCCTTTGGATAGAAAAGCAGAATTGGCGGCAAAAGCAAGCTATGAGGCTGCGGGTCATGGATTCCGAGCAGTGCTAGGATCCATGTGTGCTGCTAGAGCTTCTCTAAGCTGGCTGGCACGTCTGAAGACGGAGTTGCACAATGAATCTCCGTTATCTGAGATACGGGAAACTTGTGAATGGTTAGAAACGGCAGCCTGTTATATCTTTGATGCCGGTCTGGATACGGCATCTCTGCTGGCCAAAGCGCAAGCTTCAGCGGTCACAGTCAGAAGAGCTTTATGGCTCAGACAGTGGGCCGGGGACGCAGTTTCCAAACAAGGGTTGTTGGCCTTATCTTACAAGGGTGGCCATCTTTTTGGATCTGACCTCACAGAGCTGATTTCCAAGGCTAAGGCGAAGGAATCAGCATTACCACAACGTAGGGCCATGGCCTCGGTGTCCAGTAGGCCTGGTGTCTATAGTGGTCGGCGGTCCTTTCGGGGCCGAGGACGATCTAGTCACTCCTCGTGGGGATCGGGTCGTCCTTCCTTCTCAGGAAAGAAATCCTCTCAGAAAACTCGCACTTCCTGGAAGCAGAGTTTCCGCCAGGACAAGCGGGAGCTTGACAAGAAGCCCGCAAAGTCTAATTGACGCCAGGGGTCCACTCGAGGATTCTCGAGTGGGGGGTCGCCTGCTTCTTTTCAAGGCGACTTGGATGGCTCGCGTTCCAGATTCCTGGGCAACGCGGATTGTGTCGGCAGGCTATTTCATAGAGTTTGCTTCTCGACCCCCAAATGTTTTTTGTCAGTCTCGCGTTCCGTCGGAACCCGAGCTTGTTGTCGCTCTACAGCGAGAGTCGAATCTCTGCTACAAAAGGGTGTAGTGATACCGGTTCCGTCAGAGGACCGAGGAAAAGGTTTTTATTCCAACCTTTTTATAGTTCCCAAAAAGGAGAACAAATTTCGCCCGATTCTGGATCTCAAGCGATTAAACCGGCATGTCCATGCCCGGAAATTTCGCATGGAGTCGCTTCGTTCCGTTGTGGCAGCTCTGTCACAGAACGATTTTCTGGTGTCAATCGACATTCGAGACGCCTATTTGCATATTCCCATCGGAAAGGCTCATCAGCGCTTTCTTCGATTTGCCATAGGTCGGAATCATTACCAGTTCGTGGCTCTGCCGTTCGGCTTAGCCTCAGCGCCAAGGGTCTTTACAAAAATTCTGGCGCCTCTCATGGCAATCCTTCGAAGACAGGGGATTACGATTCTCCCTTATCTGGACGATCTTTTGATCATGGCTTCCTCGGAGGAGGAGGCGTTGACGGCTCGGGATTTGTCTCTTCAGTTTCTGAAGGACTTCGGTTGGCTGGTCAATTGGGAGAAGTCGTCCCTGGAACCATCGAGGACAATCCTCTTTTTGGGAATGCATCTCGACACGTGTCGGTCGGTAGTTTCCCTACCACCAGACAAACAGTCATGTCTTCTTCGACATGTACAGATTATGAGATCCTCAACGGCAATGTCTCTACGGAAGTGTATGCGTCTTCTAGGACTGATGGTGGCGTCCATGGAGGCAATTCCTTTTGCCCAGTTCACACTCAGGACTCTTCAAAGGTTCATCTTGAGTCGATGGAATCAGTCGCAATCGCTGGATTGCAGTGTCACCATTTCTCGCGCGGTGCGGGATTCTCTAGAATGGTGGTTACGTCCAGGGGCATTCTCCCTGGGGAAGTCTTTCCTCCCTCCGAAGTGGTCAGTCATAACCACCGATGCCAGCCTGACGGGCTGGGGGGTGTTTGGAACAATCTCTGGATTCAGGGGGTATGGTCATCGGAAGAGTCTGTGCTTCCGATCAACATCCTGGAATTGAGGGCGATTTTCCTTTGCCTCCAACATTGGACGGTCCCTTTGAGCGGTCTGCCAGTCCGTGTGCAGACAGACAATGCGACGGCTGTCGCGTATATCAATCACCAAGGTGGGACAAGGAGTTCCAGACTCATGGTAGAGGTGTCCCGAATTCTGATTTGGGCAGAGGCCAATGTACCAGCCATTTCGGCGATTCACATTCCAGGGGTTCAGAATGTTACAGCGGACTTTCTCAGTCGCAGAAGGATGGATTCCGGGGAATGGAGCCTCCATCCGGATGTGTTTGCACTACTGTGCTCTCGCTGGGGAACCCCCCAAGTGGATTTGATGGCATCCAGGTTCAATGCCAAGTTACCGACATTCATGTCCAGGTACAAGGATCCGAAGGCGGTGGCGGTGGATGCTCTAGTGGCTCAGTGGGATCAGTTCGAGCTGATCTATGTATTCCCGCCGATATCCTTACTTCCTCTAGTACTGCGTCGGATCAGACTAGAGAGAATTCCAGCTATTTTGATAGCTCCAGACTGGCCAAGAAGGGTGTGGTTCTCGACAATAATGTCGCTGTTGGCGGCACCTCCTTTTCCACTCCCTCTTCAACCGGACTTGTTGACTCAGGGGCCCGTTTGTCATCCGGACTTGATGTCCCTGCGTTTGACGGCGTGGCTCTTGAGACCGAAATCTTGACCCGTAGAGGTTTCTCAGCCGAGGTCATTGCTACCCTTCGTGCTGCGAGATGTCCGGCTACTACTAGGATTTACCACAAAATTTGGGAAACCTTCTTTTCGTGGTGTTTGGGGTCCTCTCGGAACCCGAGAAAATTTTCCATTCCCAACCTGTTGGCTTTTCTACAGCATGGGCTAGACAAGGGTTTGGCAGTAAGCACTCTGAAAGGTCAGATTTCTGCTCTGTCCTTATTGTTTCGGAGAACTATTGCTTCAAATAGAGACGTGCTCTCCTTTTTCCGAGGTATATCTCGTAAGTTTCCGCCGCGGAAGGCACCCGTGTCTCCTTGGCGGCTCAATCTTGTTTTGGAAGCTCTTCAGCATAAACCTTTTGAGCCTATGGTTTCTGCTAGCCTTTCTTTACTTTCTTGGAAGGTGGCTTTCCTTGTTGCAGTCACTTCCTTGAGGAGAGTTTCTGAGTTGGCAGCTCTTTCTTGTTCGCCTCCTTTTCTGGAGTTTTTTCCGGATCGTGTAGTGCTTCGCACTCGGGGTGATTTTTTGCCTAAAGTGGTGTCACAATTTCATGTCAACCAGGATATTGTGTTGCCTTCATTCTGCCCGGATCCGAAGAATGTGAAAGAGCGAGCTTTACACACATTGGATTTAGTGCGGGCCTTGAAGTTTTATCTATCTATTACTCAAGGTTTTCGTAAGACGGACTCCCTGTTTGTGGTTCCAGCAGGTCGTCGGCGTGGTCAACGAGCTTCCAAGGATTCTATAGCTCGTTGGATCCGGTCAGCTATTTTGGAAGCTTACCGTCTTCGGGTGAATCTTGCCCGATTAAGATTCGAGCCCATTCTACGAGAGCTGTGGCCTCATCGTGGGCTTTTCATCAAGGTGCCTCGGCAGTGCAGCTCTGCCGAGCGGCAACTTGGCGCTCTGTCCACACGTTTACAAAGTTTTATAAAGTGGACGTCAGTGCTTCCGCTGATGCAGCCCTCGGACGTAGGGTCCTGCAGGCAGCTGTAGTTTAAAGTTCTGGATGAACTTGTGTTTAGCGCTGGTTGCGCTTTGTTGTTAAGGTTGTTGGGTTTCTGCCTTTTATTGGTTTTTCCCACCCTTATTTTTGAACTGCTTTGGGACGTCCCATCAGTAATGAATACTGTGGCTCTCTTCCTTCCATCTGCAGCTGAAACACGGATTTTGGTAAGAACTTACCTGTAAAATCCTTTTCAGCGAAGGAAGGAAGAGAGACACAGCACCCTCCCAAGGCAGAAGTGTGTTGATGTTTTCAGATGCAGCGCGACCCTTATCTGATAGCGATTATCTGGGCTGAGGTCAGCGCGCTAAGGCTCTGTTCCAGCATCGCCAGCTCATCGCAGTAGTCAGGTTCCGTGAGTAGTACCTGGAACTCTGTGGTTTTTGGCTTTCTTTGCATGCATAACCTGTATCTTTGTGTTTTTTCTCTGAAGTTCCTTCAGAAGGGGTTATGTTGCTCCGCTGGTGATCTTGGCTCTTTTCCTCAAAGCTTTGGTACGACTGGAGCTGAGTAGGAGGAGCCCGAGCTGGAGGGGCCAGCCAGTCAGCACTCTTTTGATCTGAGGTGACATCCTGATCTGGGGCTCCGCCTACCCATCAGTAATGAATACTGTGTCTCTCTTCCTTCCTTCGCTGAAAAGGATTTTACAGGTAAGTTCTTACCAAAATCCGTGTTTTATCATGTATCTCTGTATACAGGGAGCTCCCCCTAGTGGTGACTGCAGACAGGATCTTATCATGTATCTCTGTATACAGGGAGCTCCCCCTAGTGGTGGCTGCAGACAGGATCTTATCATGTATCTCTGTATCCAGGGAGCTCCCCCTAGTGGTGGCTGCAGACAGGATCTTATCATGTATCTCTGTATACAGGGAGCTCCCCCTAGTGGTGGCTGCAGACAGGATCTTATGTATCTCTGTATACAGGGAGCTCCCCCTAGTGGTGACTGCAGACAGGATCTTATGTATCTCTGTATACAGGGAGCTCCCCCTAGTGGTGATTGCAGACAGGATTTTATCATGTATCTCTGTATACAGGGAGCTCCCCCTAGTGGTGACTGCAGACAGGATCTTATCATGTATCTCTGTATACAGGGAGCTCCCCCTAGTGGTGACTGCAGACAGGATTTTATCATGTATCTCTGTATACAGGGAGCTCCCCCTAGTGGTGACTGCAGACAGGATCTTATCATGTATCTCTGTATACAGGGAGCTCCCCCTAGTGGTGACTGCAGACAGGATTTTATCATGTATCTCTGTATACAGGGAGCTCCCCCTAGTGGTGACTGCAGACAGGATCTTATCATGTATCTCTGTATACAGGGAGCTCCCCCTAGTGGTGGCTGCAGACAGAATCTTATCATGTATCTCTGTATACAGAGAGCTCCTCCTAGTGGTGGCTGGCGACAGAATGTTACAATGCAGGGGTACCCGACCTGTGGCTCGCGACTGGCTGCCAGTTTGGTGCATTAGCATCAGGTCTAGCAAACAACTATAAAGAGCAGTTTTCCACATGGTGAATTTTGTGTGTAGCCCAGTACAGAAAAGCAGATCTGAATGTGCATATTCTGGCATTGGGGGTTGGAAATAATTTAAGTATTGTAAGGTTGAGACCAGATGATGTGAAGTGTCAAGAGGAGATACTTAAAGCTGGATGCAACAGTGTGGTGGGGGTGGTTGATGCGAGAATACTGAGAGGGGGTAATGTGGGAACCTCTGGCTCTTGGTACACTGCATTTGTGTAATTTCAGTGAAAAAAACTTTGGCTGTCCGTTATGCCAGTAATGGGGGCAGTGTGTCTCGCTATTGTGTGGTGGGCGGGAGCTGGATGCGGCTTGCGAACCTCTCTCAAAGCTTAATGTGGCTCTCAAGACAGAAAGGTTGGGGATCACTGTTATAATGTATCTCTGTATACAGGGAGCTCCCTCTAGTGGTGGCTGCAGACAGAATCTTATCATGTATCTCTGTATACAGGGAGCTCCCTCTAGTGGTGACTGCAGACAGGATTTTATCATGTATCTCTGTATACAGGGAGCTCCCCCTAGTGGTGGCTGCAGACAGGAACTTATCATGTATCTCTGTATACAGGGAGCTCCCCCTAGTGGTGGCTGCAGACAGGATCTTATCATGCATCTCTGTATACAGGGAGCTCCCCCTAGTGGTGGCTGCAGACAGGATCTTATCATGTATCTCTGTATACAGGGAGCTCTCCCTAGTGGTGACTGCAGACAGAATCTTATCATGTATCTCTGTATACAGGGCGCTCCCCCTAGTGGTGGCTGGAGACAGAATCTTATCATGTCTCTCTGTATACAGGGAGCTCCCCCTAGTGGTGGCTGCAGACAGGATCTTATCATGTATCTCTGTATACAGGGAGCTCCCCCTAGTGGTGACTGCAGACAGGATCTTATCATGTATCTCTGTATACAGGGAGCTCCCCCTAGTGGTGGCTGCAGACAGAATCTTATCATGTATCTCTGTATACAGGGAGCTCTCCCTAGTGGTGACTGCAGACAGAATCTTATCATGTATCTCTGTATACAGGGCGCTACCCCTAGTGGTGGCTGGAGACAGAATCTTATCATGTATCTCTGTATACAGGAGCGCCCCCTAGTGATGACTGCAGACATGATCTTATCATGTATCTCTGTATACAGGGAGCTCCCCCTAGTGGTGACTGCAGACAGAATCTTATCATGTATCTCTGTATACAGGGAGCGCACCCTAGTGGTGGCTGCAGACAGAATCTTATCATGTATCTCAGTATACAGGGAGCTCCCCCTAGTGGTGACTGCAGACAGGATCTTATCATGTATCTCTGTATACAGGGAGCTCCCCCTAGTGGTGACTGCAGACAGAATCTTATCATGTATCTCTGTATACAGGGAGCTCCCCCTAGTGGTGCTTTCTTCCAAAAGCAATATCACCTCTGATATTTGGGTTATTGGTTCTGAGTCCTATTTACATCAGTGGATCTGAGATGGAATACTACTTATGGACAGTTGTGGTGCTGTTTTTGGTAGAGTTATCGGTCTATTATTTGCACGTTTGATAAGCACATGTTGCAGAAGAGACTAAATGATCCCAGTTCTCCAGGGCTCTCCTGTACAGATACCTGCAGGGATAAGGGGTGATGTGTTCTGATAGGAAATACTGACTTCCTTTTCTTTTACGTCCGGCCCACATCCTTATTACCGTTACTCACATCTTAAGATTTTTTTATATTTAAATTCTTGTGTTTTGGGCAAACATTGCTATTCGGTTACATTAAAATGTTTCACGGTGTGAATGTGCACGGAAATAAAGGCCTGTGTTATCAATCAGCTAAGAGGCGTTAAAAAAAAAAAAAAGATAAACTTACAGATGTTCCCATAATGCCATCAGAACGAGTTCACTCATACATTCTCCGTCTCCTTTTCCTCCACCCAGCTATAATCTATCAAAGTTTTGGAAAGCGAATGGTGCAACATTTTACAGAAACACAATTACAAAAAAAAATTTCTACCAAATTACATGCAATTAAATAAGAGAAAAAAATTATTTCCATAGTGCCATAGTGTGCTCCTCCTATTATACAGTGCCAGCCATAGTGCCCTCCTCTTATTATACAGTGCCAGCCATAGTGCCCTCCTCTTATTATACAGTGCCAGCCATAGTGGCCTCCTCTTATTATACAGTGCCAGCCATAGTGTGCCCCTCGTATACAGTGCCAGCCATAGTGTCCCCCTCTTATACAATGCCAACCATAGTGTGCCTCTCCTCTTATACAGTGCCAGCCATAGTGTGCCCCTCCTCTTAAACAGTGCCAGCCATAGTGTGCTCCTCCTATTATACAGTGCCAGCCATAGTGTGCCCCTCCTCTTATACAGTGCCAGCCATAGTGTGCTCCTCCTCTTATACAGTGCCAGCCATAGTGTGCTCCTCCTCTTATACAGTTCCAGCCATAGTGTGCCCCTCCTCTTATACAGTGCCAGCCATAGTATGCCCCTCCTCTTATACAGTGCCAGTCGTAGTGTGCTCCTCCTATTATACAGTGCCAGCCATAGTGTGCCCCTCCTCTTATACAGTGCCAGCCATAGTATGCTCCTCCTCTTATACAGTGCCAGCCATAGTGTGCTCCTCCTCTTATACAGTGCCAGTCGTAGTGTGCTCCTCCTATTATACAGTGCCAGCCATACTGTGCCCCTCGTATACAGTGCCAGCCAGTGTCCCCCTCTTATACAGTGCCAGCCATAGTGTGCCCCTCCTTATACAGTGCCAAACATAGTGTGCCCCTCCTCTTATATAGTGCCAGCCATAGTGTGCTCCTCCTCCTATACAGTGCCAGCCATAGTGTGCCCCTCCTCTTATACAGTGCCAGCCATAGTGTGCTCCTCCTATTATACAGTGCCAGCCAAAGTGTGCTCCTCCTGTTTTACAGTGCCAGCCATAGTGTGCCCCTCGTATACAGTGCCAACAATAGTGTGCTCCTCTTATACAGTGCCAGCCATAGTATGCTCCTCCTATTATACAGTGCCAGCCAAAGTGTGCTCCTCCTGTTATACAGTGCCAGCCATAGTTTGCTCCCCTGTTATACAGGGCCAGCCATAGTTTGCTCCTCCTGATATACAGTGCCAGCCATAGTGTGCTCCTCCTGTTATACAGTGCCAGCCATAGTGTGCTCCTCTTCTTCTACAATGCCTGTCATAGTGTGCTCCTCCCCTTATACAGTGCCAGCCATAGTGTGCTCCTCCTGTTATACAGTGCCAGCCATAGTTTGCTCCTCCTGTTATACAGTGCCAGCCATAGTGTGCTCCTCTTCTTCTACAATGCCTGTCATAGTGTGCTCCTCCCCTTATACAGTGCCAGCCATAGTGTGCCCCTCCTCTTACACAGTGCCAGCCATAGTCTGCTCCTCCTCATATATAGTGCCAGTCATAGTCTGCTCCTCCTCATACACAGTGCCAGCCGTAGTGTGCCCCTCCTCTTATACATTGCCAGCCATAGTGTGCCCCTTCCCTTATACAGTCCCAGCCATAGTGTACCCCTCCCCTTATACAGTGCCAGGCATAGTGTGCCCCTCCCCTTATACAGTGCCAGCCATAGTGTGCCCCTCCTCTTACAGTGCCAGCCATTGTATGCCCCTCATCTTATACAGTGCCAGCCATAGTGTGTTCCTCCTATTATACAGTGCCAGCCATAGTGTGCTCCTCCTATTATACAGTCCCAGCCATAGTGTGCCTCTCCCCTTATACAGTGCCATCCATAGTGTGCTCCTCCTTTTATACAGTGCCAGCCATAGTGTGCCCCTCCACTTTTAAAGTGCCAGCCATAGTATGCTCCTCCTCTTATACAGTGCCAGCCATAGTGTGTTCCTCCTATTATACAGTGCCAGCCATAGTGTGCTCCTCCTATTATTCAGTCCCAGCCATAGTGTGCCTCTCCCCTTATACAGTGCCATCCATAGTGTGCTCCTCCTATTATACAGTGCCAGCCATAGTGTACCCCTCCTCTTTTAAAGTGCCAGCCATAGTATGCTCCTCCTCTTATACAGTGCCAGCCATAGTGTGTTCCTCCTATTATACAGTGCCAGCCATAGTGTGCTCCTCCTATTATACAGTGCCAGCCATAGTGTGCCCCTCCTCGTATACAGTGCCAGCCATAGTGTGCCCCTCTTATACAGTGCCAGCCATAGTGTGCTCCTCCTCGTATACAGTGCCAGCCATAGTGTGCTCCTCTTATTACACAGTGCCAGACATAGTGTGCTCCTCCTCTTTTACAGTGCCAGCCATAGTTAGCTCCTCATACACACTGCCAGCCATAGTGTGCTCCTCCCCTTATACAGTGCCAGCCATAGTGTGCCCCCCTCTTATACAGTGCCAGCCATAGTGTGCCCCTCCTCTTATACAGTGCCTGCCATAGTGTGCTCCTCCTCTTATACAGTGCCAGCCATAGTGTGCCCCTCCCCATATACAGTGCCAGCCATAGTGTGCTTATCCTCTTATACAGTGCCAGCCATAGTGTGCCCCTCTTATACAGTGCCAGCCATAGTGTGCTCCTCCTCGTATATACAGTGCCAGCCATAGTGTGCTCCTCTTATTACACAGTGCCAGACATAGTGTGCTCCCTCCTCTTCTACAGTGCCAGCCATAGTTAGCTCCTCATACACACTGCCAGCCATAGTGTGCTCCTCCCCTTATACAGTGCAGTGCCAGCCATAGTGTGCGCCTCCTCTTATACAGTGCCAGCCATAGTGTGCCCCTCGCCTTATACAGTGCCAGCCATAGTGTGCCCCTCATATACAGTCCCAGCCATAGTGTGCTCCTTCTATTATACAGTGCCAGCTATAATGTGCTTATCCTCTTATACAGTTCCAGCCATAGTGTGCCCCTCTTATACAGTGCCAGCCATAGTGTGCCCCTCCTCTTATACAGTGCCTGCCATAGTGTGCTCCTCCTCTTCTACAGTGCCAGCCATAGTGTGCCCCTCCCCTTATACAGTGCCAGCCATAGTGTGCGCCTCCTCTTATACAGTGCCAGCCATAGTGTGCCCCTTGCCTTATACAGTGCCAGCCATAGTGTGTCCCTCCCCTTATACAGTGCCAGCCATAGTGTGCGCCTCCTCTTATACAGTGCCAGCCATAGTGTGCCCCTCGCCTTTTACAGTGCCAGCCATAGGTGCTCCTCCTCGTATACAGTGCCAGCCATAGTGTGCTCCTCCTATTACACAGTGCCAGACATAGTGTGCTCCTCCTCTTCTACAGTGCCAGCCATAGTTAGCTCCTCATACACTCTGCCAGCCATAGTGTGCTCCTCCCCTTATACAGTGCCAGCCATAGTGTGCCCCTCTTATACAGTGCCAGCCATAGTGTGCCCCTCCTCTTATACAGTGCCTGCCATAGTGTGCTCCTCCTCTTATACAGTGCCAGCCATAGTGTGCTACTCCTCTTATATAGTTCCAGCCATAGTGTGCCCCTCCACTTATACAGTGCCAGCCATAGTGTGCTCCTCCTCTTATACAGTGCCAGCCGTAGTGTGCTACTACTCTTATATAGTTCCAGCCATAGTGTGCCCCTCCTCTTATACAGTGCCAGCCATAGTGTGCTCCTCCTCTAATACAGTGCCAGCCATAGTTTGCCCCTCCTATTATACAGTGCCAGCCATAGTATGCCCCTCCTCGTATAACAGTGCCCGCCATAGTGTGCTCCTCCTCTTATACAGTGCCAGCCATAGTGTGCTCCTCCTCTTATACAGCGCCAGCCATAGTGTGCCCCTCCTCTTATACAGTGCCTGCCATAGTGTGCTCCTCCTCTTATACAGTGCCAGCCATAGTGTGCTCCTCCTCTAATACAGTGCCAGCCATAGTGTGCTACTCCTCTTATATAGTTCCAGCCATAGTGTGCCCCTCCTATTATACAGTGCCAGCCATAGTATGCCCCTCCTCGTATACAGTGCCCGCCATAGTGTGCTCCTCCTCTTATACAGTGCCAGCCATAGTGTGCTCCTCCTTTTATACAGTGCCAGCCATAGTATGCCCCTCCTATTATACAGTGCCAGCCATAGTATGCCCCTCTTCGTATACAGTGCCAGCCATAATGTGTCCTCCTATTATACAGTGCCAGCCATAGTGTGCTCCTCATACACAGTGCCAGCCATAGAGTGCCCGTCTATACAGTGCTAGCAATAGTGTGCTCCTCCTATTACACAGTGCCAGCTATAATGTGCTCCTCCCCTTATACAGTGCCAGCCATATGTGCCCCTCCTCTTACACAGTGCCAGCCATAGTCCTACTACTCCTCATATACATGTGGCCGGCCATAGTGCACTCCTTCCTCTTATACAGTGCCAGCCATAGTATGCTCCTCCATTATACAGTGCCAGCCAAAGTGTGCTCCTCCTGTTATACAGTGCCAACCATAGTTTGCTCCTCCTGTTATACAGGGCCAGCCATAGTTTGCTCCTCCTGTATGCAGTGCCAGCCATAGTGTGCTCCTCCTTTATACAGTGCCAGCCATAGTGTGCTCCTCTTCTTCTACAATGCCTGTCATAGTGTGCTTCTCCCTTATACAAGTGCCAGCCATAGTGTGCTCCTCCTGTATACAGTGCCAGCCATAGTTTGCTCCTCCTGTTATACAGTGCCAGCCATAGTGTGCTCCTCTTCTACAATGCCTGTCATAGTGTGCTCCTCCCCTTATACAGTGCCAGCCATAGTGTGCCCCTCCTCTTACACAGTGCCAGCCATAGTCTGCTCCTCCTCATATAGTGCCAGTCATAGTCTGCTCCTCCTCATACACAGTGCCAGCCGTAGTGTGCCCCTCCTCTTATACATTGCCAGCCATAGTGTGCCCTTCCCTTATACAGTCCCCGCCATAGTGTACCCCTCCCCTTATACAGTGCCAGGCATAGTGTGCCCCTCCCCTTATACAGTGCCAGCCATAGTGTGCCCCTCCTCTTACAGTGCCAGCCATTGTATGCCCCTCATCTTATACAGTGCCAGCCATAGTGTGTTCCTCCTATTATACAGTGCCAGCCATAGTGTGCTCCTCCTATTATACAGTCCCAGCCATATGTCCCCCTCCTCTTACACAGTGCCTGCCATAGTGTTGCCCCTCCTCTTATACAGTGCCAGTCAAGTTTGCCCCTCCCCTTATACAGTTCCAGCCATAGTGTGCCCTCCCCTTATACAGTGCCAGCCCATTAGTGTGCTCCTAAATACAGTCCCAGCCATAGTGTGCTCCCCTCGTATACATCCCATCCATAGTGTGCTCTATTGTGTTTTGGTAGCTGAGGAGAATAAGCAAAAACGGCAATGCACCAAGAGGCTGGAACCTATTGGATTGCAGTAACTTGAACTAACCACACAACTAGAGGTAACCGTGGAGCGTTCCTACTTGATCCAAGGCCTCGTCACAGCCTGAGAGTAACTACACCTAAAGGCAGAAAGATGAAAGCTATCTGCCCGAGCAGATCCCAAAGAAAATAGGAAGCCCCTAAACATGAATGGCGGTTGACAAAAAGAAGCACTGACACAGACAGAAAATAGAATGAGCAAACGCGGGGGCCCAATCTGTCTAGACAGAAAAATACAGGAAAGGATGCTCACTGCAATCCAAAAAAAACCCTAAAAAATACCAACTCTTCTGATTGCAAAACACCTGAATCACACGACTCTCCCACCTAAATCAGATCTCTGGTGTAAAAAAACTAAAGAGTATGCCACACTAAGTGAGATCGCTAACGAGATCGCTACTGTGTCACCATTTATGACGCAGTAGCGATCTCGTTAGCGACGCAGCTGTGTGTGACATGTAGCAGCGATGTGCCCCTGCTGAGATGTCGCTGATCGTTTATGAACGTTCTGAGCCGTTTTTTGATCGTTGGTGTCCCGCTGGTGAGCCTGAATCGCTGAGTATGACACCCTTTTATGAACGACTTCACCAGCGTCGCAGTGGGACTATTTTTTTCCCCAACTTCCGCAGAGGTCGTTAATAAAAAGATCGCTGATGAGTTGTGTTTGGAATCACAGATCACTGATGAGTTGTGTTTGGAATCTAACTAGCGATCGCACTAGCGATGTCGCCAGGTAAGTCGTTGTTGTGATCACTGGTTCGATCGCTAAGTGTGGCAGTGCCTTTAGCCGCAGCCCTGAAAAAACAGAAAAAGCAAATGAAGAAATAACAGGGGCTTTAGATAAACTGAGAGGAGCACAAGCCCCCCGGGGGACCTGGCTGACCTCTACAGAAGTGCAGGGAACAATGCAAAAAGCAAGCACAAAAATAAAAGCAGAAATATCTTATCTGATAGCAGAAGATGCAGGCAAGACTCAGCAAACTTCCAAATGAACCAGGAACCACAGTTGAGACAAGAACAATTGATCCCCCGGCAACCATCATGGGAGGGAACCTCCCTCATATCAGACCAGTCAGTGAACCCAGATTGCCATTCCTCTCTGAAAGGTTCAGTACTGTCCTGTAACCACCCGAGGGAGCCTCTTTCTCAGAAACCATCTCTAGCACATTCATAAAAGCGCTCCTCCTCGTAACAGTGCCAGCCATAGTGTGGGCCCCCCCCTCATACAGTCCCAGCCATAGTGTTTCCCCTCCCCTTATACGTGCCAGCCATTGTGTGCCCCTCCTCATATACAGTGCCGCCCATAGTGTTCCCCTCCTCTTATACAGTTTCCACCATATGTGCCCCCCCCCTTATACAGTGCCAGCCATAGTGTGCCCCTCCCCTTATACAGTACCAGCCATAGTGTGCTCCTCCTATTATACAGTGCCAGCCATAGTGTGCTCCTCCTCATATACAGTGCCAGCCATAGAGTGCCCCTCGTATACAGTGCCAGCCATAGTGTGCTCCTCCTCTTCTACAGTACCAGCCATAGTGTGTCCCTCCTCTTCTACAGTGCCAGCCATAGTGTCCCCCTCCCCTTATACAGTGCCAGCCATAGTGTGCCCCTCGTATACAGTGCCAGCCATAGTGTGCTCCTCCTATTTATACAGTGCCAGCCATAGTGTGCCCCTCCTCTGACACAGTGCCAGCCATAGTCTGCTACTCCTCATATACAGTGCCAGCCATAGTGTGCTCCTCCTGTTATACAGTGCCAGCCATTGTGTGCCCCTCCCCTTATACAGTCCCAGCCATAGTGTGCCCTCCCCTTATACAGTGCCAGCCATAGTGTGCACCTCCTCTTATACAATGCCAGCCATAGTGTACCCCTCCTCTTATACAGTGCCAGCCATAGTGTGCCCCTCCTCTAATACAATGCCAGCCATAGTGTGCTACTCCTCTTATATAGTACCACCCATAGTGTGCCCCTCCTCTTATACAGTGCCAGCCATAGTGTGCCCCTCCTCTTTACCATGCTACCATAGTGTACTACTCCTCTTATACAGTGCCAGCCATAGTGTGCCCCTCCTCTTATATAGTTCCAGCCATAGTGTGCCCCTCCTCTTATACAGTGCCAGCCATAGTGTGCTCCTCCTCTAATACAGTGCCAGCCATAGTGTGCGCCTCCTTTTCTACAGTGCCAGACATAGTATGCCCCTCCTATTATACAGTGCCAGCCATAGTGTGCCCCTCCTCGTATACAGTGCCAGCCATAGTGTGCTCCTCCTCTTATACAGTGCCAGCCATAGTGTGCTTCTCCTCTTATACAGTGCCAGCCATAGTGTGCCCCTCCTATTATACAGTGCCAGCCATAGTGTGCCCCTCCCCTTATACAGTGCCAGCCATAGTGTGCCCCTCCTATTATACAGTGCCAGCCATAGTGTGCCCCTCCTCTTATACAGTGCCAGCCATAGTGTGCCCCTCCTCTTATACAGTGCCAGCCAATATTGTGCTCCTTTTTGTATACAATTCCAGCTATAATGTGCTTTTCCTCTTATACAGTGCCAGCCATAGTGTGCCCCTCCTCTTATACAGTGCCAGCCATAGTGTGCTCCTCCTCTTATATAGTTCCAGCCATAGTGTGCGCCCTTTTATACATGCCAGCCTAGTTGCCCCTCCTATTATACAGTGCCAGCCATAGCGTGCCCCTCCTCGTATACAGTGCCAGCCATAGTGTGCTCCTCCTCTTATACAGTGCCAGCCATAGTGTGCCCCTCCTCGTATACAGTGCCAGCCATAGTGTGCCCCTCCTTTATACAGTGCCAGCCATATTGTGCTACTCCTCTTATATAGTTCCAGACATAGTGTGCCCTCCTCTTTTACAGTGGCAGCCATAGTGTGCTCCTCCTCTAATACAGTACAAGCCATAGTGTGCGCCTCCTTTTATACAGTGCCAGCCGTAGTATTTCCCCTCCTATTATACAGTGCCAGCCATAGTGTGCGCCACCTCTTATACAGTGCCAACCATAGTGTGCTCCTCCTCTTATACAGTGCCAGCCA